>JANRGW010024580.1:0-24569 GCA_024733675.1 Psilopsiagon aymara | reverse complement strand
TGCTGTTGCTCAGGGCCCCATATAAAATCATTCTTCTTCCTGGTCACATGATAGAGAGGACTTACAATCAAACTGTAGTTCAGGATGTGCATCCCCCAGAACCACACAACACCCAAGAAAGCTTGTGTTTCTTTCTTATTAGTTGGTGGAGACGTTGTTATCTTGTTGATCACAGCTGTGGGGATCTGGCGACGTTCATCTTGCATTTTATTTCCTAAAATTGAATCTCCTGTGCAGGTTTCTTGACCTTACTGAGTTTTATGCCAAAACCAGATTTCAGTAGGATTTGGATTATTTTCCTCCCTTTCTCAAAGACTTTTTCCGGTGTATTGCCCCACACAATAATGTAGTCAATGTATTGCAGGTGTTCTGGAGCTTGCCCCTGTTCCAGTGCAGTCTGGACATAACCCAGGACAGAGGGTTATATTTCCTTTTTTCCAGTTGTCAGGAACTTCACCTGACTGCCATGATTTTTCAAATATGATGGACAGTGGCTTAGCAACTTCATTTGCCAGCTCCTTCAGGAGCCGTGGATGGATTTCATCAAGTCCCATGAACTTGTATACATTCAAGTTCTTAAGATGATCTCAAACCAGATCTCCTACAGTGGACCTAAGGTCTTCATTCTCACCGTCCCTGCGTCTGCCTTCCAAGACTTGGGTGGTGTGGTCAGAGCATTTGCTGGTAATGACTGAGGCAAAGAAGTCATTAAGAACCTCAGCCTTCTCCAAATCCAGGGTAGCCAGTTCTCCAGGTAGCATCTGGAGAGGGCCCACGTTTTCCCTAGTCTGTCTTTTGTCTGCAATGTACCTATAGGATCCCTTCCTGTTATCTTTCACATCCCTAGCCAAGTTTAATTCTAAGTGGACCTTAGCTTTCCTAACCTGATCCCTAGCTTTCTGGACAACATCCCTGTATTCTTCCCAGGCCACCTGTCCTTGCTTCCACCTTTTATAAGCCATTTTTAACTAGTAGTCTTCATTTATATGATATAAACTGCCATGTTTGTAACAGAGAATATTTGGACTTTTATTCCTGCATTTAAGCAACTTGCTGCAGAAGGTTTTTTCTGTGAAGAACCACAGTGCCATACACGTCAATACAACTAATGATCATTAATTCTTACATCTTAGTATTTCAGTCAGTGCCAATATGGGTAAAAAAGCCCTTGTACTTGGTATAAATTTTACCATATGATAGCCTACATTTTTTTTATAAGATAAGAGCTAGTGTTTTGTTTGGTGTTTTGATCTGGTTTAGTTTTGCTCAAAAAGTTGTTTGGTTTTTTTTTTTCTGTTTTTCTTATTTTTCCTACAAGCTTGCTTTTACTTTCATCATCCAGGATGGGAAGTAAGATTGCTAGAGTACTGTAGGAAAGAATTTTCCCAAACATTTTCTTATACAATTTCAATTTTCATCTCACAGGAAAAACAGTTCACTTGATATATGAAGCACATGATTTATACTAATAAATAAATGCCAAGACAGGGTACAGACCCTTCAGGAATTGCTATTGACTAACCAACATGAGTAAAAGACGTGTGTTAAATCATTAGCTTTTCAAAGGAATTAAAACTATGACTCCTTTGGTATGTTTTATTTACTGACACTTTCCCATGCTAAGTTGTTGTAGTCTATAAAATTATTACTGATCATTATATCTCTATTTTCACACTACAAACTTCATGCCTTAACTATGAACAGGTTTTGCATATACTTTCCTCCCTCTGCAGTTTGGATAAAAATTTTCGGAGTTTGTTCACTGGCTGACCATTGTGTTTCTTGGGACTGAGCTGTTACTCAGTGATCTCTGGTGCCTGGTTTAGATTTCTGTGTGCCATACAAAAAAAACTTGTCCAGATCAGAGAGGAAATAATTTCAGTATTGCTGGTTTGCATATCTGTTGGGAGCATCATTTAGCTCAGTTTACAGAAATGCAAAATTTCCCCGAAAGATCCAGGGGAGTACATCACAACAGTTACTCATCATAACTGTTACAGCTCTGAGAGCCCATGAGAGCCAGATTTAGGGACCTAGAAGGTTAAAGAACAAAGTTCAGTGCTCTGAAAAAAAAAATAAAAAAAGAAAACAGTCAGTGTGCAAGCAGATATAATTGTTCTGGATGACATGATGCATGCTGCCATTTGTTGCCCTGTATTGAGGCAGAATGGTGGCAGAAGTTCTGTAAATGAAAACCAAGTGGTGAAAAAATCGAGGGAGTTTCTCTAGTGCAGAAGTGGCTGCTCTCACTTTGGGAACTGAATATCCCAAGCTTTTATATTTTGATGTTCCAGGTTAACTGTCAGAGATAAGTGCTAATATTCTTGTGAAGCTGTTTACTACTATATCTCAAATGCTTCTGAATTTATAGCTGATTTTCATTGATTTGAGTGTCCAAATTGTGTTAAGAACGTTGATGTCTGTAAGTCCGTGGTCTGTTTTTCTGAAAAGCTTACAGAAAAATAGCACAAAAAAGGCAAGTAGTATAAAACCTGTTTTCTTCACAACAGTTTGTGAAATAACTGATGAAAAAAAGCTTTTCTTTCATGTAAGATTGCTATGACAGTGATACGGTTCACATGATTATCAAACAGTGCTGATGTACATGATGAGGTACATGCATGAACACAGATGCACAGTGATCAATCAGTTGTAGATTTCATTGTGACCCTCTATACTGACCATTTATGGACTAGAGTCCATGATTTTTTGTACAAAATGCTTTGCAGGGCACTTCATAATGCTGATCCTTTGGTCATTCACATTAGGTATGGGACTGCAATACAGTTTTCCTTCTTTCCAGGAAGAACACAACTATTTTTCCCTAGTGAGAAAAGTGGAAAAAGATGTAGGGCAGGAGAGTAGTCTAAGACATATAAGGAAACAAGACACAGTCCCAGGACTGGAAAGCATGTCTGTATTGCACAGGTTAGACATAGTCATTTTTTATAGAACAGTTTTTCTGAACACGGGTTGCTTCCTCCTTTGTTGAAGCTGCACAGACTTCAGGGTTAACCACTGGAGAACCTAATCAAACTAGCAAATATGAAAAAAGATTAACAAGAATGTGGTCAGACCTGAAGGCTCCAAACAAGAATGAAATTGGAGGTTTTAAACAGCAATACAATGTGCAAACCAAAGCAAGCCAAAGCTGTTCATCAGACTAAAATTAAGACATATTTTTGAAAACTCCAAATGCATAAAGGTGGACTGCAATTAGACCAGAGACAGTAATACTTGCTGATTAGCTCAGTTTTCTTCTCTTTTCAATTCTGTTACACATGGTGTTACATAACAGTAATCTCAGGTGAGACACCTGGCTGGCACTCAACACGCGAACTCTCAGCTCTGAAAGGGCAGCTTCCTACTGCCTGCTTTACTGCTCACTGCAGAGTTCAGGAGAGGCTGGAGGAGCCGAGAAGTCCTGCTGCCTTACTGAAGCTACTCTTACTGAGGGAGGATTCACATGTGCTGGACCTTTGTGATATGCTACTTTACAGTGCTTGCATAATACTTTTTACACTGCCTAACGGTATACCTCTATCTAGTCCTTACTAATAGAGCTTGCACTTACACTGCTGCCTGCATGAACTCGTAGTATTCTCTACAGAGGTTGTTGTGAGCAGCTTTAGCTGAAGTAAAGAGAGAGGTAAAATCTTGTATGAGTCTCCACATCTGTCCCAAAAGAGCAAGTCTGAGCTGCCCTCTCTTTAATTTATTTCACACATAGCAATCATTTTAAGTGCAACCTCTCTGAACTCTGTCTTTGCATTCCTCTGCTTCTTTACATGTCAAATAGTGGCCACAACACTCGCTTTCAGTAAGGCTGTTTAAATTCCCAAAATGAAAACTCATGTGCTTCAAAAATGTCTTAGCAGAATCCAGTTATATCCCATTTAATAGTCCCTCTGTCTGTTCTTCGCAACACAATGGAAAGGTAAAGGAAGAAAACTATGAGTAATTTCTTCTTAATCATACTTTCCAACCTAATACATTACATTTGTTTGGAATTTTACTATTATGTTGCATCATTTTTTCAAACCTTAAGTTCCTACTTTTCCCCTCTGCTTCCTTTTTGTCCTTATCTACAGCACCTCAAGAATAAAATTTTTGTACACGCTTAATTTGGAAGTGCCATCTACAAAAGACAGCGGTCCAAGTACTGCAGAAATTTGCACGTAAGCTTTGTTATTTTACATCTCAGTGGAAAAAAGAAATAGGAACTAATGGGAAATTCACACCAGGTTTACTATTTCCAATGTGCCTGCCTTTGATTGAATCATCTATAAAAATAATAGTGTCCCTCTAGGAAGACCAATAGGTTTTAAAGTTTCTTTCAAATCTTGCTGTATATAAAAAAAAAAAAGGTGAGATTGCAAAGAGAAGTTCCACACAGGAGAGCTTTGGTGCTGCCGCTGTTCTTGTAATGCCATAGAGGATTCATCTCAGGAATTGTTCTAATCTGTCCTTTTGTACACATACAATATATAAAAAATAAATTGATCTTTCTAAAGGTTTTAGTGCTTTTTTTATTACTTTTTCTCATTATTGTATCATCCATTCATTCACAATGGGTTGTCTTATTCATGTACTGGATTAAAGTGTGTTGTGGGATAATTCTTATAAAGAAATAAAATACCAGTTTTTACTGCAGTTGAGAACCTTCAGCTGGAATGAGTGCTGCACTGGATAAATGAAATAATTCAGGATGAATTGATCTTGCCATAGTTTGTTCATTTTCTGCTCTGAAGACCATAAATGGATGCATCTAGGTACATAAAAAAGAGAAGAAACCACAACATATAGTGAGATCTATGTGTAAATTATGAAGAGGTACACAAGCAGCTTTTGTTTCCTTCTGTTCTCCACATAATTAATTAGTACACCAATCCCCCACTTTCTATCTTTGCAAGTAAGAAGAACTAGTCACTAAAAAGAAATAGGAATATTCAGTGAATCCCATCACTCGTTCCTGCTTGAGTAGGAGCAGTGAGAAAAAAGAAGTTGTGAAGCAAATAATCTTAGATCTTTTAAAAGTTTAGTTTCTTTGCAAATCTTTAAGGTCTCTGCCTTCACAGCATGGAATAAATATGATCAAATTGCATTTTTTCTACGTAGACAGGTATGATGTGGTTGGATTTTTCTCCAGGTTACTCATACAGAAAAATGAATGGCTCACATTCTGACATGAATTGGTATAGTTACACATTTACGTAGCCCTCAGTGATACCAATTGAAACTCCATTGAACCAGAATTATTTGTTTCTTCCAGCCTATAGAAAAGGAGAGAAGTTTGCACATTAAAAAGCTAAGGAAAAACAAACCACGAGTGTTAAAACACTGTTTTGGGGATATACTTGGGGTGGATGCACATGGGCCATGCATCCTTATACACTCATAGTAACTTAAAATACAGGAATTTAAAATGAACAAACTACAACACCTTGTTGCCTGTCTTTCTGAGCCACTCAGACATTTGGCTCAATTCAAAGACTGAATGAAAAGTAATACAGTGACAACCAGGTGATTTTTGACAAAATTATATTTTTTTTGAGGGCTTAGGTTTTTGTTTAGTTGTTTTTTTTGTCCTTGTGTTTGTTTTCTGAAGTTACATGGTATCTAGTGATAATGATAACTAAATGCTAACAGAAAATATTATTTAGTATGTAAGACTTCATGGTGTTCCATGCTTCAGAAATTAAGAGAGATTTAATTACTATTGTGGGACATGTGTTACTTCTGTGAAGTATATTGAAGGAAAGGAGTGAAAATTTCTACAGACGAACTCAAGAAAAAGAGCTACAGAAAATAGCTTTATATGTTCTAAATAAATCTTGATCACACCAGAGTGATCAGAACAGTCTTCTTTCTTGTAATTACGTGTCAAAGAAACATTGTAAAAGAAGCCATACAGCAGTTAAGTACTTTTGTTATGAAAGCAAAAATTTAACCAATATTTTTATATATTACACTGTAAAATAATAAATAGATCAGGTTCTATTATCTAGTAAAAAACCCCCATTGCTTGCATTTTTTAAGAAGTATGTTGCAAATTACCAGCTTGTCATAACTTGTGAGGTCTGGTCGCATATCTCAGAAACCTTCAATGAAGTGAATGTATGTGTTGCACTTGGTCATATTTTTGGACTGGTAAAGAAGTTTTTGCACTTTGGAGACAGAGTAGACAGAAATCTGAGGAAAGCGGAGAAGGGGCTACAAGGTGAAAGAATAAGAGAAAAAAAATCCCTGCACACCTGAGGTCTGTTAGTTATTTCTGCTTTACTCCACACTCTCCTCAGTTTTAGGTACTCATTTGTAGATACTTGAGAATCATCTTGAAGCAGAAACATAAAAAATAGCAAAGTATATTAAAGTATAAAAAATACAAAATATTTATATATTAAATATTAAACCCTTTCACAACCCATCAAAATGGCTGATATCTATTTCATTACTTTTATTTATTCTTATTTATTTCTATTTTTTATTTCATTTATTAATTTCTCTGCTTTGCATAGATGCACTTCAGATGAATCCATGAAACATTATGGATATTGATATTTTTCTCTGCCAAACAGTTATTTCTTGACTGAACTATCAGAAACATCATCTGTATTTGACTTTCATAAGAAATAAATAAATATTGTTTCTGCTAATGCACAACAGCACCAGGACTCAATTTTTTTTTTGCAGCTACTGTTTTAGAAATATTTTGCTCTCTCCTTCTGTCTTCCTTTCTCTGGCCTCCCTGAAATCCTTACACTTCAGATCTCTACATCCTTAACTTGTAAGCTTGAGGACAATATTTTGCTGACCTCACCTTCTTCTAATCAAAAAAGAAGAGAAAATGAAACCTCCCATGTAAATACACACAGAGAAACTATTCAGTTGAAGCCTTTCCTAGATCATGAAGGGACCCAACCACACACATCCACACAAACCTCTGAACTCTAGATTTCCCTGTCCAACCTCATTCCCTATTTCTGCAGGGCTTACTCAGGTGAGTCCTCATTTCCACAGATGCCCCCATCCACCGCCTAGTCTGCCCCAGCCCAGTTCATCTTGCACTGCCCTAGCCTAGACAACTCGGGCCTTCCCGTTGTCTCAAAGGCACTGCTGAGACAGCCATTCTGATGTACACCCTTGCATATCCTGGCTTGCTTTGCAGGGGTAAGGGAAGGTGTAAGAAGGTGATCAAACTCCTCCCAACATTTTGTGTTCACACAGCCCTCAGCAGCCTATGCCTTTGCTCCCCTTGCCTCTGTCCCCCATGTGTCTCAAGATGTCTTCTGGACTGTCATTGAAGCTGAAACTTTCAGAGAGAAAATGGGGGAAACAGAGAGGAAAAGTAGGGAGGGAGAAGATAAAGGTTTTGCCAGATTTTCTTTCATTCTTTTAAGTTTCATTTTGAGTTTCCCAGAGGGCTCAATTTTAGTTCGAAAATGGCTGCGTATCAGTAAGTCTGCTGCCTTCTACAGGTGAGTGACACAATATTAGCACTCAGATAAAAAAGTTTCCAAACCAGTAGCTTTTCCAAATTCATTGCAAAAAACACTTGCAGGAAGCTAATGAGACCCTGTGTATACCTTACTTGAAAAAAAAAAAAACAACCCAAACCCAAGGATTTTAGTTAAAACACAAAACATTCCAAACCTGCTCACATCATAACAGCATAGTGACAGCTGCTTTGTCAGCATTCATACTTAATACTCTTTTAACTGTTTCTGTTAAAAGAAAGCTATTTTAATAAAATTGTCACAGATCAAGCATATGGTACTCTTCTATACTCCAGAAGAAATTGGTACCAAAGTTTAAGGCCATGTAAATTAATGGCAACCTCCTCAAGAGAAGAATCAAAAAGCGTGAAAATATTTTGTTCTGTCTACAGCTCCATTTCCCATTAGGAAGAAACCCAATCCCCATTTGGGCTAAATCTTTTCTTTGCCTTTTTTCTAGTATGTTCCCTGTGGTTGCTCATGCTGTACTGTGGAGAATAAGGCACGGACCCCGTTTCTGGTTAGGAAACGAAATCATTTATTTCCAGAAGGTCCAGGGTTGATATAGGCTATCCAAAGTACCCGCATATATGAGTGGCTAATACAATTGGTTAGCTGACACCGCCCATGTGGGTACTTTCGCTTCTTCATTGGTTGATATCTTGCTCACCGGTTGCCTTGACTGGATGCTCTTTCTTACTTGTTATCTTGCCGAGTTCTCCCTGCAATACTCCCTAAAACTTTCCCATCAGCATTCCTCTGAAATCTCAAAGTTCTCCCAGCAGCTGATCTAGCTCAGAAATCCTCTACATCAAGGTTCTTTACACCCACGCTATACCTGGTGACTTCTCTTCTCTTCAGTTTTGATCCACTATACAGTTCGCAGTTCTGCAGGATTTTCCCCAAAGAAACAGTGAAACAATTTTCCCCGTAGGTGCCTTGCCTGTACTTCACCTCTGCTTTTTTTCAAACCAGAGCCTTCAGTGTTCTCAGCTACTTGGTGTCTCAAGGATGCTAATAATTATTTATTAGGTTTAAATGGAGCTTTAGCACTGTAGACAGGGTTTCACTGAAAAACACCACTTCATTAAATCTCATATTTCACATTTTTGTCAGCCTTTACTTGAGCTGGCCAGAAAGTTAATCTAGCAACCAGCTTCTTCCTCTATAGCTCTGGGATGGGATTTCCGAGACGTCACAGCTCCAAAGCAAGTCCTACAGTCTACTAGAAATTCACCCACTTACAGAACTTCAACAGAGTTGATGACTGATTTGATTCAGACTCTTGACACTACACACTTAGCAAAGCTGCTCAAGAACTGATACCATGATTCCTTCCTAAAACTGTGTCGTGGTTTAAGCCATAAATCAGCCACGCAGTTTGTTCACTCACTTCCTCCTTTTTCTTTCCACTGCTCCTGGAGGCCTGGGAAGGAGAATCAAAAGAATGCAACTCCCACAGATTGAGATAAGAACCACTACTGCTACTACTAGTAATAATAATGACAAGAGAAATACAAGGGAAAAGATTACAACAGCTCAACACGTATACGTCCATCTCTGCTTCCTCCTGGCTTCCTCTCCTCCCTGGCAGAGCATGAGGCTCAGAAAGTCCTTGGCCAGACCAAACATCACTGAGCCATAACTAGAAACATTGGTGTTATCAGTGCTGTTCTCAGGCCACAAGTCAAAAACACAGCGCTGCACCAACTAAGAAGGAGAAAAATGACTGCTACTGCTGAACCCATGGCAAACTGTCTTGAGAATTTTGTCAGTAGCTCCCCTTCCTACTTCCCTAATAAGTTCCCTGTGACTATCAGAAAGGTTTTATCCAGTTTAATAGAATATTCTTGGGATAACAGCAGGTTGGCCCAAATATTGCCACTGTAGATGCTGGTGTAAACCCAAATTTAATTTTGTCAGTAGATACCTTTTATGTGCACTCTTGTGCTAGTGAATACTAGGTTTGAACTCTCAACAAAGACAATTGATTGTGCCTTTGAACATCTTTTCTAAATCCTGGCCATATTGCCTAATCCTAATTCTTCTTTGGATGCGCATGTTGTACTTCTGCCACCCAGCATTGATTGTAATTTTTCTTATCATTTGCCAAGTACAGCTGCAGTTTCTGCATAGAACCTTGCTTGGTCAGGACATCCAAGCTATTATTTCCATTTCAAAGATCCTCCAACAAAGTAGCAGTAGCAGCAGTAGCAACTCGTGTCTTCCAAGATGCCATCTCTGTCTCTGTTATGACTGTTTCATCAATGTCCAGGACAGAACATCTATAAGCTTGCCCAGTGGTTTTCTTTCTTTCTTCCTCCACATTCTCCTAACTTTGAATTTTTAATTCCCACCTGAATTAATATTAATTATTAACTAATTAATTAATTAATTTGTATTATTTTTCCCTGTCAAGATCATGGAGCAGAACCTCCTGGAAACTCTGACAAGGCATAAGAACAGTAAAGGGGTGGTTGGTGACAGGCATCATGGCTTCACTAAGTGCAAATTGTGCATCACAAATCTGGTGGCCTTCTATGATTGGGCCATGATTCTGGCAGATAAGGGAAGAGCAACTGACATCATCTACCTAGACTTATGCAAAGTACTTGACGCTGTCCTGCATGCCATCATGGTCTCTAAACTGGAGATGCGTGGTTTTGACAGATAGACCACCTGGCAGGTAAGGAATTGTCTGGATGGTCACACTCAGAAAGTTGTGATCAACAGTCCAATGTCTAAGTAAAGACCAGTGATGAGTGGTGTTCCTCAGGGGTCAGTATTGGGACCAATGTAGTTCAACATTTCGTCAGTGACATGGGCAGTGAGATTGAGTGCACCCTCAGCAAGTTTGCCAGCATTGCCAAGCTGTGTGGTGCAGCTGAGATGCTAGAGGGAAGGGATGCCATCCAGATGTACCTTGACAGCCTTTAAAGGTGGGCCGATGCCAATCTCATTAGTTCAACTAGGCCAAGAGCAAGGTCCTGCACCTGGGTCAGGGCAATCCCCAGGGCAATCCCCAAGTGCAAGCTGCAGGGAGACTGGATTAGAGAGGAGCCCTGAGGAGAGGGACTTGGGAGTGTTGGTTGATGAGAGCCTGAAAATGAGTCAGCAGTGTGCGCTCGCAGCCCAGAAAGCCAACTGTATCATGGGCTGCATAAAAAGGAGCGTGACCAGTAGATTGAGGGAGGTGATTCTCCACCTCTATTCTGCTCTCATGAGGCCCCATGCAGTACTGTTTTCAGGCCTGAGGCCCCTTACACAAGCAGGACGTGGACCCACTTGACCAAGTCCAGAAGAGGGCCACGAAGGCGAACAGGGTGCTGGAGCACCTCACCTATGTAGGTGCTGAGGCTTGAGAGCTGGGCTTATTCAGCCTGGAAAAGAGAAGGCTCAGGGGAGACCTTATAAACAGTCTTCCAGTACCTAAATGAGGCCTGTGAGAAAGGGTTTTTTACAATGGCACATAATGATGGAACAAGGGTAATGGCTTTAAACTGAAAGAAGATAGACTTAGATTAGTCTTTAGGAAGAAATTCTTTACTATGGAGGTGGTGAGACATTGGATCAGATTTTCCAGAGAAGTTGTGGCTGCCTCATCTCTGGAAGTAGTCAAGGAGAGGTTGGATAGGACTTGGAGCAACCTGATCTAGTAGAAGGTGTCCCTGCCCATGGCAGAGGGTTGGAACTGAATGATCTTTAAGGTCCCTTCTGACTCAAACCATGTTGTGATTCTATGATTCTAAGATTCTGTGATATGGTTTTGTTCTAACTGCCTTCTGTAAAATGGAGACGCTTGTTTTAATTTGGCTTACAATCATGTAGCAATGCTATAAATGATGTTTGGTACCAGTGTAATTACTTTTATCTGATAAATGACTGACCAGATGTTACTCTTTTCAAAATTGCTTCTTTCTACAAAAGATATGAACATTGGTACCTCAAGCTAGTAATAATATTAACCAGTTACAAGAAAAAAATTCAATTTATTAACTATATAGATATATATTTACTTTTAGTAGCTTCATAGCACTTTAGTAGCACTTTAAATATTATCATATTGTGCTGGTGTTGTTATGTGTTGATATGTTGTGATTGCACACATTAATCACTAGAGTATTTATATACATAACAAGTCTAATTTAATCAATATAGGTTTTGCATAATACACACAAACACTAGAATATTATTTTAAATTGTATCATCTCTATTGATTTGTACTTATTTGGGGAAAAAATGTACATTCACTGTTTCTGTCTGCAAAAATGACGTAACAGTCGAGATCTTTGTTAAAGTCCAACACTGAATGTTAATATCTTAGAGTGAAAATACCATGACTGTGAGCAAATCCTATGATATAGTGAACACAATAAAAGGATGAATCAACAAACTCTCTTTTATATTCTGTATTACTAGTAAACGAAGATTCTTTATCAGTTTTTTAATGATATAAGTACATCTATGAGAATACTGTAACAGTGTCAAAGATTAATTGTATGTTTATTCTCTTTCCTGAAACAGAAATATTTGCTAATTCTTTGTTGTGGGGTAAGGCTTTTGGTGGGACTAGAAGAATAGATACTGCATTTCCTAAGTTTGTGCAGTTTCACAATATGTTCCGTTGAAAAGAATCAGAAAACAAAGTTTAATGAGACAAAATGGGAGGGTCTCAGTCTTGTGAGGATACAGAAAACTCAAAACATGTTCACACAGATCTGTTCAAGGCACCTATTTGATGCTAAAGGTCCTACTTACAAGCCACTTTCCTCATCAGATTGTCAGGCCTGCATTTGCAGATGTCACCTTGTAAGAATACCACAGTGTAGAATTCTTATGGGATAATTAATCAACACATCTCAATGTAATTAGTCATTGCAATATGACATATTAATGTATATTTATAATTGAAGTACTTGAACTACTGTCAGGTCAATGCATGTCATCTACTATTTTTCAAACCATACAGAAGTCTCAAAAATGACTGTAGTCAAATGTTACTCTGTAGCAGAAAAATTATGATAATCAAGGAAAAATGTCTTAATAAAAAAAAGTAACATATAATGTGATTTTTTCAGGCTTTAAAACTATATTTATAAGTATTCATTTGCACTAGCTTAATTGAAGTTACAATGAAAATCATACCGAGTTTTATTCCAGTCATTGCAAAAAGAATAAAACAGTTAAAGAATCAATGTGTATACTATTTTAACCCTATCAGTGTCAGCATTTGTAAATAGTTTTCACAGTTACCAAACACACTTCAGTTACTTGTCATTAAAAAAAAAAAATATACCTTGCATCTGCTAGTAAATAATAACATCTTTATTGATGACTATGGACAAAAAATTGCCCCTCCGAAGGTCATTAGAAATTACTTCTGTTAAGTTCAGTGAGGCCAAGTTTTCAGTCTATGTATGTGGCATTTCACACAACAGGCAAAATAAATTACTTCAGAAAACAAGGTCCAAAATCTGAATAATATTTTTTTGGTGTGATGAAAGAAACATATAACAGATAAAACAGAAAATTGTTGGCTAAAACCATAATTGGTTTCCATGTAATACAACTCCAAGGGAAGATTAGTAATTTGTGGGTAGTGAGAATTCGCCATTAAACAACCTCCTGGCAAAGAAGAACCCAGAAAATCATTTGATGATTCTGTAAACAAAAGAAGTCTTACTAGAATCACATGTCTGGGAATCTTTAAATGAAATGTACAGGCATCATTTTGTGGAACTGTATCTCCTGATCAAAATGCTATTTTTTTACAGTATTAGCATAAATGGTGCACTCTGAACGATGCTAAGTCATGCAAGTGGTCGTAAACCCCCCCTTTTTTAGGATGGATTTTTTTTCTTTTATTATTTTTGATTTTTTCTTTCTGTTCCTTCCTCTTGATTCTTTCCTTCTATTCAGAATAGTGTTGCTGAGGCATACTTTCACTCAAGTTTTATGAAAAGAAAGATTGGTACTGTAATCTGTCCCTCAGAATGAAAAAAATCAACATTATTTCCTTACAATTCTCACTTGAACTTGGGGATTTGTGTTACACATTTGGCAGCAGAGCTGTAACAGATGCCATCTGTAAGGTCCTGAACCTCAAATTTTGGAATTTATGCTTTTCCAAAACAATAAAATGTTTGCTTTGTCATTTCAGTCTCATACAGTGACTCTTTTTAGCCAGTTTTTCAAGCAATAAACTAGATATTCTTTTTTATTCTGACATTCATCATCTTCATGTAAATTTTCTGCAGTCTGCTCTTAAATAGTTGTGTGCTGTAAATCTGAATCCACTTCGAGTTTTTATTAATATTTTTATATATTTCTTTCCAGGAGCAATATTGAAACTCATGCTGAACCAGCACATCATAAAGGTTTTAAAGGCCTCAGGTCTCCTACCCATTCTTTCATTTTAAGTATATATTTTACTAACCCGCATTCTGGTGCGCTTCCTACTTTATGTAAACTTTGGAGATAGGCCACATAACAAATTGAAACTGTAGTTTTACCATCTGGGCCTGATTTGTTAAGAAGTATAGGCAAAATTAAACTGTTAAGAGTATGAGAGACAAGCTGAAAGGTTTATCTGTGCCAAGCAGTAGAGGTTGGTCAGAGTTCAACGGCTGGGGCTGCCAGTTTCCTACCTATTTCATTTCTCTGTATATTCAAGACCTAGTATCAAAGTAATTTATAATGGTACAAATTTACACAAGGTCAAAATGCTCTTTCCATTACTCCTTTTCCTTGTCTCAAATCAGTTGTATTCAAAAGAAGTATCAAGTGTGTGGTCAGTTCATATTCTGAAGTCCTGTATTCTTACCAAATTATTTTCTAGGAGCTCAAACTGCTTATTACCCAACTCAGAACGTACCTGAGTACATCTTGTGTTATGGTTATATATCTCAGTAAAAAAACCCATCAGAAATTTGTAAATCTGGCATTTGGTTTTTATCCTGTAAAGGCTGTACTTCATGGCATAAGGTAATCTGTCGTGAGTCCCAAGTAATGGCAAGATTCCTCTAATTATGTTTCACTGGAACAGCTCAGCAAGCAGATGGTGGATCCTTACTGAGTCATTAATGAAACACTCATTGACCTCAATGGTGCAAGTAATGCATTAAATTAACTTTTTTTAAATCCATACATCCCTCTTAAGTTTCTGCATCTTATGCAAAAAATTGTTTCAGTTTTGTAGCATATTTTTTGTAACTTATCATAGGACCCACTTAGGTTCAATACTGACTGCAGAACTGAATTGTATTCTGATAGCTAAGAGGTTTCAACACAATATATGTGGAAGTACTACACAGCTCATGAAACTAATTTTTAGAAGAGGTGAAAAAAGTTTTCTATGCATGAGGAATACTTGCATAATGATTATCACCCCATTTACTAGATCATTCTCAAATACTTCTAAGTCTGCATCTAAATCCAGGTACATTTCTCTAAACAGACAAACGGCATGCGATGGTATTACTACAGTGCTTTTATTTTCACTTTTAAAAAAGTCCTTTAAGTGAAAAGTGTCTGCCTGATATCTGGCAAGACAGGTTTAATATCAGAATTCATACACAATGGAATAGCTGCCATAGAGATATCATAATACCCAGCCTAGGTAGAAAGCATTAAGAAAACCACTACTACTCATAGTTATTTGATCTTGGCTTGTTATTTATCATGCGTTTCTGCTGTTTCAGTGTCTAGTCTCAAACATATTGTAAGCAGAGGTTGAATGAATTGGATATATTTGCTTGAAAAGAAGTTTTGCAAGCTTGTTTTAATACTGCAGCTGGGTCAAAATGTTTTGGCTTTCAGATAACGGCTGAAGTATTCACAACTCTCCAAACCACATCCAACACAAAGCAACAGCTGCTGAGTTTATCTACTAAACCACAGAGCAAGTGGCAACTAAACCACCAAATTCTAGCCATTCAGCTGGGAAGTTAATGCACCAAAACTATGTTAGTATCCAAGCAAAAGAGAATTATACTGGAAAGGACATTGATAACTTGGCATATTGAGTTTATTTGAAAGCAAGAAAAATCACAAGAGGCTTAATATTTCAACAAGGGTGGTTTTACAGACAGGAAACATTGATTGTTCATAGCTATGTATATTTTCATGTACACTACCCCTTTCACTGTTATCAATATTTACTATTTCAGAAAGAATTCAGCATTAGTATTCTCTGCCAGAATTTCTCTGGAATTCCTCTCACATTTTTAGCATCAGAATAAGCAGTCAGTTTTCAGAAAATTTCAGCACATTGGATATCTAGCAATTTTGAAAAATCAGGCAATAAAAATCTAGCCCATAATTGCACTGAGTCATTTCAAAATATTTTCCCAGAGGATGACTTGAAGCAATTGGAAATCTGTCCCAGTCATTTGAGAAATCACTTCCAAATACCTGGTGTTAACTTCTGATGTTACATTTCTATAATTAGAGTAGAAGATGGTAGTGAAAAGCCTAAGCAAGCAACATGTTTATCTAACTGTTTTCTTTAGTAGTTGCAGAAAACAAGATTTGAAATAAAGATTTTATAAGTTTGACATATAGCTACTGAAGATAAGTTTTGTATTACTTTGTTCACCTTAAAGAGAGCTATGTACCTCCAGCTATAGGTGGTGAAGAAAGACCCATCACAGAATAAATGCCTAATGTAGATAGATGGCATAACCACTCCTAAAAATATTTCTTCCCTTATCTTGGTTGTAAAAGAAGCATATATCAGACATTTAATTTTTTGATACATGATATCAGCCAAAAAACCTGTATATGTTTGTGGGCATGTTTCTCTTTCCTGTGTTTTCCTTGTCCACTGAAGTGTTATAGAGTCTATTGAACTAATGATTTACAATTACCTAAGATTCTTACATGAAAGTTTTTATTAAATAGAGTATTATTATTGCACAAATGTTACATAGTATTAGCATTATTACCCTAAATTTACATTAGTGTAATGCTTTGTTCCCCATGTCATACAATGCCAAACAGGTCTGAGTAGCAAAGATAGAATCACTGGATTTGGGATACTGTAATGTGTGATAATGGACAGAGCAAAAAGACGAGCATTTGACAAAATATTCTGTAGAGGTGTGTCCTCTGTAAAGTGAGATGACTACTGACCTTTCTATACCACTGTTTTTTTCCTGCTATGCTGTTTTGTAGGATCTAGTTGCACATATAGCAGTGTTAGTTAAAAATTGTACCATTTCTACTATTCTCTTTTCCTAATCCTCATTTGACGAATTAAGAGTCCTCCCATTATTTTTTTCCCTAAAGCTCATACACAAAAGAAAATTATGGAAATCAGGGTGTTTGAGTGGAATAGGTTCTAGTGGTGAATAATAATGCGCAGCTATAAGAGAAAATATATTTTTATATTCAAATCCTGAATTTTGGTACTGACCTACAATATCTTTTTTAACTTGTATCTGCTTCTCCTTAAGATTCACTGAGCTTTGAAAATGGCATTACTCTCACATCATTGCAACACCTCCATGGTCATAACTTGAAACATTAGAAATTAAATGGAAGAGGGAAGCTGGAATACAGTGAATGTGTCATATGCTTTCCCATTTCTCAGGGAAAATCCCAGCTAAGCCTTTCCAAAAAAATCACATCCTTTTCCTAAAATAAAGAACTTTTCCATGCAAAATCATTCTGCTAGAGGAAGATGTGCAATATTATACAACCTTTAGCTTCACTTGCTATGGTCAGCTGAAACTAAAAATTGCAAAAAGATAAAGTGCTCCATTAAATCCCTGTTTTATTGTATAAGTGCCCTCATGAAATTGTATGACTATACAATAGCATTACATCAGGCTAGAATTAAGGCTTACAACAGATGTTAAAACACAGCATTACAATGACCAGATGTAAGGCTTATTTAAAAGAAATATTTATGAACTGATTTAAATACTAATGAGCAGACACTCCTACAGTTGTCACAGCAAAATGATAAATGTGTGACATAGGAATCTCTATGTCATATAGCCAGCCATTTTTCAATGGTCATGGACAAATATTCCTTAATAACACAGGCAGAAGATGAACAATGACCAGCTAAAAGACAGTTAAACAATTGGAAATGTTTGCTTTCCTTTTCCTCAGTGTCCTTATTGGCTTCCTAAGTACTTTTCGACTGCTTCCGGACTCCTTTTTGGTTTTTTGCCTCTTTGAGAGATTCACAGTTCCATCTATGGAGGTGTCAATATTGTTAATAGGACTTATTCCTAGTTTTTGTCAAGGCTGCAGTTTCCTCATCTGCACTGCATTCAAAATCTCCACTGGGATTTTTCCCCCCTAGAAAAAACTAGCAAAGTGAACATGATGTCTATCTATTATTTACTATCATCAATTTTTGCTCCTTCCAAGAGGAACAATCCTCAAAAATGCCATAAAATCTTACACTTCACCAGTATCCGCATAACCCTACAGAGGCTGCCCCACACTTTTCTATACATATCTGGGATGTCAATTCTCTGAAACACCTCAGTACTGCTTTACTGCCATTGCTGGCACTTGATTCTAAGAAACTTCAAGACATAATAATTATGCTTCAGAGTCAAAGGCAAGTCACAAAGGCTCAAGTCTATGTTTTATAAAGTTTTCAGGCAGATAGTTTAATGCTAGAGAGCGTTAGGTGACAGCCTGGCCAATTTTCCTTCAGATGCTGTGCTCAAAGACAGCATCGACATAGCAATAGGCCAGCAAGAGCAAAAGAAGCTTAGTACAACCAATCCAGCAGCTCTACTGTAAGTCTCATCTTTGATTAAATGTTCCACTGTGATAGGAGTAGGTCAGTAAGGTCAAGTCTCCTCATCATCCTTTACCAGGTTTACTCTTAATCTTACTACTCTAACTAAATATGAAAGGTTTTTTTTCAGTTGCGAAAGTAGATACATAAAATGTAACATAAAGGATAATCTCAATGTGCAAAATGATTTAAAGAAAAAAAATCAGTTAAACTTATAATTTCCTTCTGCTGCCACCTTTTAATCATTTCCTAACTTCCAATTTACAATCACAATTCTAAAATTTTTAAATTAATTGGTTTTCTTTCAAAATAATTGAATATAATTAAAGAATCAGCTAAATGTTACAGCTCCTATTAAATTTTTCTTCAGTTCCACAATGCATTCTAGTAACAGAAACTGATGAATTGATAAAAATAGCAAAGTAAGCAAAAAGCTTACAAAACATATGCTGACCTGTCAAAAGTGCTAGCTGACTAATTTAAATTTTTTAAATTCACACCTGGTGTCAATGACAATATACTTATGATTCTGAATAATTTATTTGTCATGTCCAGATCATTTCCATCATAAAAATAGCTACTTTATTAAATAATGAATATATGTAGTTAAGAACATCATCATGAGGATAATTCTTAGTGATAGATATACTGATAAAGACTATTAAGGAACTCAAGTACCTCCCCAAGAGGAAGGTAACATCCTTGCTTAAAGAAGGGCATAAAAATGTTTTAATTACTGGATTTGAAGTATTGAGTAAGGTATTTCTACATTGATTGTTACAGAGATTTTGAAATAGATTTTCATAGTGCAGAGCACCACCCAGAGACTGTGGGTAGACTGAGAGCAGCATGACCTTTGAGCAGATGTGGTACTAATGTCAAAATTTCCAACCGGATGGTTTGTCTTCAGCACTCTCTCACTCATTAATCTTATGAAATGAGTTCTTTCTAATTTTTAATAGAAGAGAGTGGACTATGATCAATAAAGTGCTGATTTCATCTTAATCATTGATCCTTAGTCATTAATATAGTTTGCCAGGTTCCTATTAGCTCTGCTAACAATCTTGGAATAAGTTTGACGTGCCTTAAAATTCTGCTAATCTCACAGGTTATATCAGTATTCTGAGAACACACTTTGTTTAGACATTGTAGAAATGCTGCATTCTGTTGTCTCTCCAGTATATGAAGTTTCTTTGTGCTACTGGTGAAAAAGATGAAAGCAGTTTCTTTATGCTGCTGTTTTGCCTTTTGCAGCCTTTTATCAGTTGGTAAGCAGAGACATCTTTGTGCAAAATGCAAATGTCCATATGCAAACATTTTAACGCTACTCTGTAACCATTTGCAAGGCTGCAAAATGGATGTGCAATAATGCTGTTTAATATTTTGACTTCTCCATTTATAGGTGTAAATGAGTATACAAGGGGCTCAGCAGTGAAATACTAAATTCGGTTTAGAAACTTACATAGAAGTCATTACCTTTAGAAATCTTTATTTTACAAACTAGGTTTATTAAATCTTTCTGACACCTGCATATTCAGTGAGTTTGTATTAATTTCAGTTTAACATTTTTGATCTCATTCAGTGTTCTTGTAATCCATTTCAAATCTAGACTGCATGTAGACCTGTCTGAGCAAATTGTTCATCATCCCTTCCCCTAACTGCTGGAGTGAGACAATAGTTCTAGGAAAGACATTTTTGAATTTCTGTTATATTTAGAAAGAATGATAATGATTCCTTAATCACTGTTACAGAGGAAGGAATAGAGTACAGTGTACCAATGTGAAATATGTCTAACTGAATAACAAAAATGAAAGGATACATCAGGAAGCTGCATGTCTCAGCTAAAGGAATATAGAAAGGCGGAAACAGACTTTAGGAATGAAAGAGTCTGAAGGATGTAAGAGAGGAACTGAAGGTATGGAAATATGAGGAAAAGTAGAGGTAACAACTGAAGAACTAATTAACAAGACAATAAAGAACATGAAAAAAAGAAATGAGACATGAAGTTCGTGAAATTCAGGGGTGATTCAGTGGAAGCCACTCAGGCTGAAGTGCTCCATTGTATACATGATGCTTTATCTTCAAAGAAGTTATTCATAGTGCATTCTGAATGGTGTGTGTTTGGGCACTGACCCCCATCGCAAATACCCATTTAGTATCCTCAAGTAAAACACCTCATCTTAATATAGGACCTTTACCTGCCTTTTTTCTGCACCACTCTTCGAAAAGAGATGCCCTCCATCAACCACTTCATCCCAAAATAGGTGTCAAGTTCACGTGATTGTGCTACAGCAAAAGAGACCTCAAGGAGTTTTCAAAAGAGGAATGTGAAAACTGTCATCATTGAAGCAGTATCTTGATGCTCACAGCAGAATTATTAGGATATCTTACATTTTTTTGCTGTCCTGATCCTCATGGCAGCCAGTCAACAACAGGCTAAAAATAAAGCTAAATTGGAGGTACAATGTTAAGATCAGGCAGACCCTGTCACAGCGGTTTCATATCACCATCCAGTGATGGAGAATTGCATCATCTTTGCACGTAGGTTGACCAGCAGTTGGCCTGTTAATTTTTTGACAGAAATGGCTGGTTTTAAATATGTGAGACTTATGTGGAAGTTGGACACTTCAGTCAACCAGAGAAATGTGCGGCAAGTTTTCCATTAGCAAATCTGTGTTAGTCGTTGCCTGTGAGAAGACACATAGGGCTACATGTTAGCTGGCTCATTTCCAGCTGGTTGTCACCTAAGATGCTTCAACAACTTTCCTTGTTTTTCACAGAAATATTACGCCAAGCTGTGCTGAATTCACCAAAATACACATACTCTCCACTACAGAGGCCCATAATTGTTACAAGTTTAACAGGCATGTAAGCTATCAGCAGTTATGAATAGGCAATTTATATAGAGCACTTTTAACCCTGTGGCTTTTAGAAAGAATGATATACATTCTGAAAATTCATTCAGTTCCTTGTGAGCCATGATGCCACCTAATTCTGATTCAGTGATAGATGGCTGCAAAGACAATTTAGTGGAAATGGATCTTTTAAAGGAACTGTCATATGTGAGGCCATCTGCAGCTACACTGTTAGCAGATATTCCTTTCCAGATCCAAAACTATATTCACCTTTTTGAGCTTATTAATGTGAACCTGAAATCCTCTTTACTACATTTTCCACACCTTTTTTCTCTTGTTTAAAACATAGTAGTTTGGTATTCTACCTTCCTTTTCTTCCTAAATTTATTCTGCTTCTATATGTCACAGCTTAGCCATTGCAACTCATTTTGGCTGTCTTAAAGGCCTAACATATACTCCATCTCTTAAGTATCTGCACACCCTATAATCAAGCCCTACTGTGCTGTTTCACTTCCACAAACATACCCCCTCTCCCAGCTTTTTGACATATGCTTGTTATTTTCTTTTCTGTAGGGACTATGGGAAAATTTCAGATTTAGCAGATACTCCTTATCCAAGTGAAAAGACCTAGACATGAAAATTCGCATTCTAAACCAAAACATATTGCACTGCCTCAAAAAGTTCTGATCATCAGGTGCTTCATATTTAGCTATTTTTACTGTTAAGTACTTATATGCTAAATATATACAACTGTCATAAGCATGTACAAGACTGTCTCTAGGTGACTGGGGGACAAAACTTTTATCAAGTCTCTAGGAATGCCTAAGGATCAAATTGCGGAGACAGCATATGCTGAAGTAATGGAAACAAAGAAGAAGTCAAAACATGCTGCCATCTTACCCTTTGCTGTAGTTAAACCTATTTCAACCCAATATAATTAAAAGAAGTCTTCTCCCATAAGCAGTTAAACATTTATGAACAAATTCTGGGAGTATTGGATTCTTGTTTTATTTATGAATATTTCCAGACTTGAATTCATTGAGAGATTATCTTTATTAAAAAAACAAACTTACTTTGTTTTTAATCTGTTTTTCCATGCGTGGTAATACTTATGGAAAAGATTAGGAAATAAATTTTGTAATTACTGTGTGATTCTGAAATGGAAACATTGCAACTTCCTTGAAAATCTGGTATAACTAGAATTAAAGATTTTACCTGTTTTTTCTATCTGTATCATACTATTTTTCTCACCTTATAAATTTTGGTATTTTTGAGTGATGAATGCACTGAATAAAATCCATGTTGGACATAAGTAAAATAATTTTCATAACGTTTTATGTCAATAAACTTAAAGACAAATGCCTTTTTTTTAAAAAAAAAAAAAAGCCTAAATGCTGATTCTTAATGAATCTTACTTCACTTAACTCGTCTTATTATTATTTTGTTATTCCACTCTTGGCTAACTCCTTGAATTTAACACAAATTTAGCCCCGTGCCCAAGCAGATCTGACAGTATTTAACCACACTCCAGCTGAATTCAGTTCCACTTTTATTCTATACTCCAGAAGAATTAGAATAGCTGCTACTGCAACTTCTTTAGCACTAAGATTTATGCGAGCTAACGTAATCCTGGCTGTGGAATGAACTCCATAACAAAAAAAATATAATGAGTATCGCACTGTTTCCTAGCTGCTTGGTGGAGTGCCTCATTCATGAGTGCAAAAGACAGTCTGTGAGATGGAAAATATATACTTTATGAAACAGACATTATTAGGAATAACTAGTGAGAGGAAGCAATATGCAACAGCTTCACTTGTGCAGATTAATATTTCAAAGAATATTGCAATGTCACTTGATTTTTTTTATTTATTTATTTAAAACACATTCCATGACATCTTGAAATCATTTGTTCACTGAATGAATATATCTCAAATATTCATTACTATATATGGCCTTTGGAAATATGTCATAACCTATTTTTTCCCCCCACTTCATTTACCACTACAAACTGTTTTGCAATGTCATTAGAAATCTCATGATCACCAAACATGACAGGTTATAATCTTTGAGTCTGGTTGAATTATATTCAGCAAAGGGCTAGAAGGTTAAAAGAGGCAAAACCAGTTTAACACAAATAACAGAACTTCCAGGTCTCCCAAGCTACCAAGGAGTCTCTGACTCCTACAAAAAGCAAGAGAACCTTTGAAGCTGCTCTAGCTGTAGAAATCTGTAATCATTGGTTCTTGAGAATACATTGAGAATGTGGTTCTTCAGATGTCCTCTACTAGGAAACTGTAAGGCATGAACAGTGTTCAGCCCACTGAAGATGCCAGCACAGGCTCTGCTTCAGCAGAGTTCCTTTTTCTGGTCCTTCAGAGTTGGATTTTGATCCTTTTACAGCAGTGCAAAAGAATCATATCAGGATTAAAGACCTGCCCCATTCACTTTAGTGTGTCTTTATAGTTTACCATATTTCATCCTACCCAAGATAGTACAGGTGCCTAGGGCAGAAACTATATCATTCTGTTCCATTATGTCATTTTCCTGCGCTTTCAGGTGTTCGTGGTATTGAAATCGATTGCTCCCCCTGCTTCCTAATACTCTTTTTCTTGTTCCTTTAAATGGCTGTTTCTGTATACTAGCTGGTTTCCATTGACAGCTTCATTGAGAGCGGGCATCCTATTTCTGAAGTGGTCATCCCAATCGCTTTCTTCCTATTGTAGACATGCTGGTGATTTTTTAAAACTCTTCATTAGAGACTGGTATTTTCTATATGTTGCTCAAAAAACTTTTGTTTTACCTGTAGTTGTCTCCTTTCCTCCCGAAACAGAAAACTTGCAAGCATTACAAATTTCATACATTAACACTGAGATAACATTTAAGGGATATAATCCATTTTTTCATTTTAGTGCTGGCTATCTTTTCTTCCTATATATCACTTGCCTAATGTTGACATCACTTCATTCTTAACAACTCCATTGCCTAGCATGCTGTAGAACAGGTAGGTGAACTGTACTGTTTTCTCTACATTTTTTCCCTCCCAGTGGGATACTGGTACTTGTTCTGAGAGTGGCAAGAGTCACAGAATCATAGAATAGTTCGAGTTGGAAAGGACCTTAAGATCATTTAGTTTCAACACCCCTGACACGGGCAAGAATGCGTCACACTTAACCATGTGGCCCAAGGCACTATCCAACCCGTCCTTGAACACTGCTAGGGATGGAGCATTTACCATTTCTTTGGGCTATCTGATCCAGTGCCTCACCAACCTCACAGTGAAGAAGAACTTCCTTATACCTTACCGGAACTTCCTCTCTTTAAGTTTGGACACATTACCCTTGTCCTATCACTACAGCCCCTAATGAAGGGTCTCTCTCCAGCATCTCTGTAGGCCCCCTTCAGATACTGGAAGGCTGCTATGAGGTCTCCATGCAGCCTTCTCTTCTCCAGGCT
>JANRGW010024579.1:0-33402 GCA_024733675.1 Psilopsiagon aymara | reverse complement strand
CCTATAGACCCCCTTCAGATACTGGAAGGCTGCTACGAGGTCTCCACGCAGCCTTCTCTTCTCCAGGCTGAACAGCCACAACTTTCTCAGCCTGTCTTCATACAGGAGATGCTCCAGTCCCATGATCATCCTTGTGGGCCTCCTCCAGACTTGTTCCAACAGTTCCATGTTCTCTTTATGTTGAGGACCCCAGAACTGCACACAGTACTCCAAGTGAGGTCTCACATGAGCAGAGTAGAGGGGCAGGATCACCTCCCTCGACCTGCTGGTCATGCTCCTTTTGATTCAGCCCAGGATATGGTTGGCTTTCTGGGCTGCGAATGGACACTGACGGCTCATGTTCGTTTTCTCATCAACCAACACCCCCAAGTTCTTCTCTGCAGGGCTGCTCTCAATCTCTTCACTGCCCAAGTTCTAGTGTATGAAAAGTATTCACCTGAGTTTGGAAGGTAGCCAAGACCTAAATCAGGTGTAAACTAAAAATCAGGAAAACTCATTTATTTCATGTACAGGAAGAACACATCACTGTTAAAATGTTAGACAGAAGTGTAGATAAACAGTGTTTACCTGTAACTTGCACATCAGCAGCATAATAACAAATCCAAACTCTCTACCTATGTATTATGAGAAAGAGGGATATGACACTCACAGAAAAGTAAAATGGCACCAACTTCTTAGTTCTAATTCTCTCCCTTGCAGAAAACTTGAGGATGTCTACCTTCACTTCTAAACTATGATGATACTTCAGCTTTACTAATTTAGTGTCCCTGCTGTAATTTGTAACCAAATTATTTCATCAGGAAACTCATGAGACCATATTGTCCTCATTGTACCTATTCATAAGCATTTCTTGACAAACATAGTAAGTTTAATGGCACATATAAAAGGATGAACTGCATCATGCAGTTTTGAACTTCATTATAAGCAGCTGAAAAAAGACCTTCTACAGAACAACTTAAGGCATATAATCTTTTCACACCTAAACCAGTTCCTTATGGCTTCCCTAATTCTATAAACAGCATACGAGATATACATAAGTTTTGTACTACAGATCTCAAGCCTAACATCTTCACTTACATATAACTAATATATATTATCTTTCTTTGAAGACTGGGAAAAGTCTGAGTCAATAAGCTCAAGCGCAAAAACATCCTGCTATGAGGCTGCCTCTTAACCATAAGCTGGATGTTGAGTAAAAGATGCAGGGGGCCTTTTGCCAAAGAGAAGAACCTTTGGCAGAGATAAGGTTAATATGTCATTTACTTGAGTACTTCAAATCACCCTAGTGGTTTTGTTTATTTGTTTACCCAAATAGGGATGGGGAGTGAATTTTGTTCTTTCTGCTGGACTGCTTCTTGGTTTTGTTTCACTGTTTTTTTGTTTTAAAGAGGGGGGTGTTTTTAGAAAAGGAATTTCATTGCTTCATTGCTAACCTGAGCTAGGCCCACACAGCAAAACAGCAAAGTAGAAGACAATGAATCATGGATTCAATGCATTGATCTGTATGCACAGATGATTTAGTTTTACTATATGTTTGAACACAGGCTTTTTACAAAACTGAAAAGAGACTACAGTTCCTGAAGAGATTACACAACTGAACACAAAGAGAACACTGATCCATATGAAAAGATAAGCATACCTTACCACAATTTGAAAAGTAAGAGCAACTTGCTAACTTCTTTAAAAAACAAACACATCAACAAATACCAAACACTTAGAATTTCTGACACTGGCTCTTGAGGGTAGCCAAAATAATGAATGGAGGGGAGAAGCCTCAAAAAAAGAAACCGTCTGCAGGACAAGACACTAAACAGAAAAATTTGGGTTTGAAACCAACCTGCACTCCAAGGATGGGAACCTCGAAGACTGGAACTTTTCCAACAGTCTCATTCAGCAGCTGCTAACTGAAACAACCCTCTGGATGTTCAAGGGAACTTCTTTCTTTCCACCACCTCCAAAAATACTGCTGCAGCCCCCTTGCAGGGAAACTTTCTGCTCCACTTCACTTTCTTACTCTCCGACCTTCTTCCTGCTCCTTACTTCCTCTATCTCATTCTTTGTAACACCCAGCTCACAAAAATTTCTCTAACCTGTACATGCTCAGCCTTTCCCTGGGAGGAGCAATCCTCCCCTACCCTTCAAACACTTACTAGCAACCAAAGAAGCAGAAAGAGAGCACCAGGCAGCTCCTCCCATATCACACTGTCATTAAACCAAAAAAGTCTCACCTGCAGTAGACTAACAAAGTCACTAAACAATTCTGTAAACTACAGAAGAAAGAAAGGACTCTAGAGATCAGGGCAAACACCAACACTTTCATGATCTTTCACAGGTGCTGAATTTGAGGAATTAAAAAAAAAAAAAATACCTAGCAGAAACATGAAAAAATCTCTCATGGTAAAAATCTGACATTATTTTGTAGCACCCAAGGAGTTCAATTAGCATATGCTCACACTTCAGAAGAATCATTAATGCTTGGCTGTCCTTAAAAATAGCTATTGTTTCAGACTGCACATTTAAGCTCCACAAAGCATTACTCAAACCAGTATGTGTGATGTAAAGCATGGTAAAAATCAGCACATCTTAAAACTGTCATCTGTCATATGCACTTCATCATAAGCAAGCATACACACACACACACATTCAGGCATGGGAATGACTACTGTTCTTTGTGATAACTGACAAAATAAAGATCCAGAGGAACTTCTAAAACAGCTCACAACATTGCTAATGGAAGCTACTTCACATTTTTAACTCTGAAACAATAGTTCTAGTTAATCCATTTATTAGAAAGATGATGTTCTGCTCTGGACTTTAAATGAATGTTTGCCCTTGCTGCACTTGTGATAGAAGGGAAGAGCTTTGGCATTAACTTTACAACTGAGCATACATCTTTACTATAGTATATTAATTAAATAAGCAGTTAAAATCAGATGATGCATTTGTTGCCTGAGGAGCCACATCAAGATTCTTAGGTCAGGGTCAGATTAAGGCACAGATATGACAGGCCAGCATCTGTTGAAGCCTCTCCTGTGATTATATAATGTTAAGAACTTTTCAATAATAAACTGAATTAGTTCTCCAATACACATCCCTGTCTAACCTGGTGAACCTTTGAGAGTAAAGAAGGAATTGCAGGACCTGGGAGGAGTCACCTATTTCAGGTGTGGTTTCTGAAGTCTTAACTGATCTTGAAATCATTGTTTTTATCATAAAATTTAAGCACTTCTAGAAAATATCTCTTAAATGAAGCCAGTTCAGACTCTCTAGTCTCAGATTAAAGAAATCTGAAAACATTAAATTGTTATCATGGCAGAAGTTGAGGCTTAAAGCGCAGATGCAACTAGAAGAAAGATATAAAAATGGCCCTGACTTCCCCTATAAATCTCCTTATCTGTGCAAGTCACATCTGCTTACTCTGCTAACAAATAAAATTTTCCTGTGGCAGCTTTCACCCTCCAGAGTTAGGGCAGACATAGAAGGGCATGCTGGATTGAGCCATGCATCAGTGACATGGCAGCCAAGTTCTAAATGAAGAGTCTTCTGCAGACGGAAGCAGAAGTAACAGTTTTGATTTTTCAGACTGATGCTGACTTTGCAATTCTGGAAGTCAATAAAAAATGTTTGACTCACAAACTGAGAAGATTTGGTCTGAAAGTCACTGAGAAAAAATAAATGTAGTGCTCCCAGCATGCCAGCCTGACAGGGTCACTTTGCTTTTCTGGCCACAATTCTACTTTAAAACTAACCTTTCAGCAGCTGCTCAGTTTCAGTCATCAATCCTACTACTGTTGAAAAGCAATAGCAAAAACACCAATTGATTTCAACAGAACAGGATAAGACTCTTGATAACACTCAGCTTATAAATGATAGCCTTACAACCCACAAAATCACCATAAAAAAATCTCAATATGATTTAGACAGGCAGAAAACATCCCTGTTGACCCAACTCAGATCACTAGAGACCTATATACATTTTTCAACAAATGGAAGGGTTTATGATTTTTATTTTTCTTTTTTATAAACCAAGCCAAGGGTATGAGAGAAAACAAAACCTATTTTATCTCAGGTGGAACCTGAACATCAGTTTTGCAACAATGAAGAAAAACTCTGGATGCTAACCATATTTAGCAGGCAAGTACAGCCTCTGACTCAGGCTGCATTTGTAAGCTGCAATGGGTCGACACTGACCTGCAGGTTCTGGGCAATCTGAATTCAAGGCTATGGGAGCAGTGATGCAGAAGACATTGCTGAGGTCACTCTGGAATATTCACATGCTCAGCACAGTCATACTCAAGCCTATTCAGCAATGGAGCAGTGACACTCCTTTTCATATCACTCTTCTATAGTGCTCACAAAACACCACTCCTGTCTGACCTCCAAAGGTGAGGCAGTAGTTTATGACTTCTGACATTAATGTCATGATTTGTGGGCTGCAGGGGGCTTGGCTGTTTTCATGCAAACCGAAATGTGATTTATCATTATTTCCTTTAAGAAAGAATTCAGGCATGTAAAGTCGGGATCAGTTATTTAGGTTACTTTGTAAAAATGAAGAAACTTACATAATTAAGTGTATGGAAAAGTCAAGTCAGTGGTTATACTTTTTCTATCTAACAGGCAATGTTGCAGCAACCATTTCTAAACTTGAGTAATTTCCTAGATGCTCCGTGGTCCTTTCAGAAAAAAATCCGCTTTTGCTATTTATGATGCATAGTAAGTAATAAATTTCAAGGGAGTAGTCTCAGTTTTCCTCCTGACCTGATCATTTCTGTCAACATCATTCTTCATTTATCAAGCTGCTCACAGAAAAAAATTAACATTCGATTGCAAATGTGTCAAGATGCACCACCTGTGCTCCCGGGGTACTCCTCACCTTCTTCTAAATTAGCTAACATAGCCACAACACTGTTTACCAAACTCAAGACTATTCCCCCCTAATCCCACTACATTGGAAACACTTGAGACTTTTAAATGGAGCAGCAATACTGTAATGCAAATTAAGCCGCAGGACCACTAAAGCTCTCCTATTTCTCTGCCCTTCAGGCAACTATTGATTCTGAGACACCAACAGGCCTCAAAAGGGAAAAAGAACAAAACGACAAGTAAAGAAGTTGACAATTCCTGTGTAAGTTTCAAATTCAAAAATCATTACCTTCACTGAAACATTTTACCAGAGAAAGTTGTCCCCAGCTCATGCCAAAAAGGATGTCTTTTCACCTCTTTCGTTTGCCTGCTCTTGCAAAGCCACTTAGTTAAGTCTGTTCCTTTCTTTTAGTACATCTTTTTCACATTATCTAGCTCTTCTGAAACAAAGAGATTCTTCCCGGCCCACACACTGAGCTGTCATCACTATATCAACTGCTCTGAGAAGTTACAGTTTCCTATACACTAATTAAAGTTTCCTATAGAACCTGAGCTAATTAAAACCCCCAACAAATTAAGTATGAAACAAATTGGCTGTAACTAGGTATTTATGTTATGCAAGATACCTGCTGATGAATGTGCTTGTAGTCTTTTCTCCCCTGCTTCTTTCAGCAGCAGTCAACAGCTGTGGCCATACAAAGTATATGTAACAATTCAAGATTCAGATGTTAAATCCGGAGGTATTTTTTCTACAGTCATAAGCCCCATTGATGTCTCTGCAATACGCTCTGTAGTGCCACATACCTGGGGCTTGTTTCTATTCCTGAATTCCACAGTCCTACAGCTACCTTTGATTATTTTTCCCTCTTATTATCCTCACTATATGCATGAGAATAAAATCATTTATAAATTTCTCACGAGAGTCTACATGCAAGAACTTCTCACAGTCAAAGTCCAAAAAAATGGTTCAGTAATACATTTACACATTGCCCTCAAGAAAAAAAAAAAAAACAAATGTGACCCAAACCCAAAAGCTTTCTGTGAACATGCTGCTTTCCACTTGTCATTTCTAAGCCAGAACATTGCAAGATTTCCTACGCATTACACCCCCCCCCCCCCCCCCCAAAAAAAAAAAAGTGTTTTTTCAGTATATTACAGTTCAGGAAGTTTTAATGAAAATAGGTACTTTTCAGATCTTTTAACGTGATACATTTCAGACACACTTTTAATGTGACACTATCAAGTCAATTTTGAGTCAGACCAGCTTCTACTAGATTTCAGGCCAAGTAAAATATTCTGTGGCTTTTGTAACTCCAGTGGTAATGTTCTAAATTAGTAACTAGCCCTGAAATGCTTGTATCCTTTTCTGCACCAAGCAAAACAAAACCCCTAGTGAGAACTTAAAAGTAATACTGACCATACTAAACTGTAACAGTTTCCATTGCTCAAACAGAGAAAAATTCAAAAACTACACAAACAATAAAATTATTAATAGTAACTTGGGTCATAAAAATCATATCAGATGAATCTCTGTCTTTATATACAAAACATAATCAAAATAATTACTTGTTACCATTTTTGATCTGTAGTAAAACTCTGTCTGAACCCTTAGACTATAAACATCTCATTCTGGTGAAACTACATTTAGTAAAATATTAAGTGGCATGAAATTAAAATATGATACATTTAATTAGAAAAACTGACCATAAAAATTAAACCAAGCTATAGGCCTCAGTATCAGAAGGCTTATTAAAAAAATACAGGGTTTTAACTGCTAGTTATCCAAGCGCAATTCTACTGAGAGCCGCTGGAACGTTCTCACTAGAATGACACACTGCAACACACTAATAAATAGTTCTAATCATACCCTACTTGCAAATTCTCTGGAACTATTTTAAAAGCGCACAAGCCTATTAGAGAGTATAAGCAAAATCACATAGCAATATTATGACTTGACTATTCTGGCTAATAGATTTTGGAGTGCTCAGCACCTTTTCATATGGATTACATCTTGCAATAACAGTATCTTAAAGAACTTCCAAGGTCTTTTAAAGATTTTTTTTGTGGCTCAATCATAACTGCGATGAGCATGAACTTAAAAGGACACTGAACTATGTTTACCATCAAATAAAAAGTGCCTCTACAAAACTGTACTAATGCAAATATTGCTGTTTCTCTTTAGACTGTCTTCCAGTTTTAGAATTCCAGGTGCCATAATACTACCTGATAAAAGAGAGTGAAACTAACCATCCTGTGGTCCAATTCATTCTAGTTTTTAATACAGTTTAGATTTAAAGGACCATCCGGCACAGTTCTATACACAGTCACGGCATTACATTACAAAACCAAAGTGTCTATAAACAGTATCAAATTTAAATATAATCAGGTCAACTGAGTTCCTGTACTGTAAGCAACAGAGCACTCAATTTGCATTTGTCACCTTTGTCTATCAAAACATTCCTTAAAAAAAACCCAAATCTTACATAATTATAGAATAGCTGAAGAAACAATTAGATGCCAGGAATCCTATGAATAGTTGGAAGGAACCTCTGGAAATTGTCTAGTACAACTCCCCTCTCAAAGCAGTGTGTGTTAGAGCAGGTTGCTCAGGACTCTCTCCAGTTGAGTTTTTAGTATCTCCAAGGATGAAGACTCTACAATCTTTCAGGGCAACCAGTTCCAGTTTTCAACCACTCTCAGGCTAAAAAACTAAATGTTTTAAATTTATTCCTTGTATCTCAGTTTGTGCCCACTGCCACTTTTCCTGTCACTGTGTACTACTGAGAATAGCCTGGCTCCATTTCTTTACACCCTCCCATCAGGTGATGATAAAATCTCTTCTTAATGCAGCCCAGGATGCTGTTGGCTTTCTTTGCTGCAAGGACATATTGCTGGTTCATGTTCAAGTTGTCCACCAGGACCCAGCACCAAGCTCTGTAGCTTCCTGCAATGTTTAGATTCTGATACACTTTGCTCATTGTATTTGGAGACCGAACATCTCCCATAGAACAGTAAGTTATGAAAAACTGTTACTGTTTTAATTTCCAATTTTATTCTTCTAATACATGTCAGACATAACACAACTTCAGCTTGAAAGCACTCTGAACTCCATAGTACTACTGTAGTAGAAATTAGGAGTTTAGCATTTGCTTATTTAAGTTGTGATCTGTGATCTAATAAAAACCTCATTCAGAAGATACTATTATGAGGTGGCATATACCTCACAGACGAACATTACTACATATATAACACAGGAAAACAGAAAAAAAAAATACTTAATAAGAAAACATAAAACCTTTAAAAACAAAATGTGTTCCTCCTTCTCACATCCCATAATGATTCAAGTAATGGAGTTACAGAGAGATACGCCTCACTGTGGAAAAAAAATAATTTGTCCTCTGCCTCATATATACTGTTCAAACACACAGGTTTTTTGCAGAACTTATCTACAATCAAAAAAGGCAGGAGATGTGATTTTGAGTTAGGAGAATTGTAGATGACAAGCAACACGCTCAGCTGGAGTCCCGCTTCATCTCCAAAACGATGGAAGAAATCTCAAGCCTCTGCTGATTCTTGAAAGAGCTGACATTAAACTTGAAGGGCCCCAAGCAGAGACTGAGACATTATAGCTCAACACTAATACCTGAAGTACTATGCAGAAAGACTTTACTTCCATTACAGATCAGGATATCTCACATACTTACTTGAGATAAGAACATATGTGTTGGCATTTTATTACAAAACTATTAAAATGCTACAAATTCAAACATTAGTTTATCTCCCTGTAACTTATTTGTGAACTCTCAGTAGGATTCTAATCACAATATAGACTGAACAAACATCAATGACCACTAAAAGCACTTGCCATCACAGCATAAATAGGTTAGGTGTCATTTCCAGCCCTTGAACTTTGTTTTTTTAAATCTTAAAAAATACTCTTCTATGACCAGATTATTTAATTATTGTAGGATGATATCCCTGCCTTACTTTACAACTCTTACAGAGCATATCTGGAAAGTATCTATTTTCTTCCCAATGCTAAAAGGAGGGAAAAATCTTCAACACTGCATTATTTCAACAAGCAATATTAATTTCTGGCCAATATAATTTCAGAAACAGATTTCAATTTGTTTACTTCTTCTGAGATTATTAATAACTTCCTCTGTATACTGAGTTTGTTAATGTAAATTACAGAAATTAAAATTTTAGTACAGGCCATCATTAAAGATGTGTTTTGTGGTTTTGTTCAAAACAGATCTACATGACTTAAGATAACATTCCACCAGGCACTAAAACCAAAAAAAGTGTAACCTTTATGTTGGGATTTAGACATAAGCACCCTCTGCAAGCATCTAGCCTTGCAACTTAGATGCTGCTGCAGTTGGGTTAAGGTAAACATTTAACTACATAGGAAATGTATATTTTTATTCTTTTACATAGCAAAAAATTTCTGTTTTCTGGGAAAAGCCTCATATGAAACTCATGCAGAAAAAAAAACTGTCTAAAAGTAGAAATTACATAATTACATAAGGTAGTTGAATATAATTTTAAATCCTTTCCTTCTTGTCATTAACAACTTAATTATTCAAAAAAAAATTTTTTATAACTTCCATATGGCAGTACAAGCCATTTGATGACTATTTTTAATATCTGCATTACAGTAAAATATAGAGGTCTTTATCATGTGCTAGTTCCTTTACAGTTATCTATTCAGAAGATAATCTGTGTCTCAAAGTTTATGTAGAACAGATGTTAAACAAATAAACCATTTAGGTACCTACTGAAAGTAAGGAACTGAAAATCAATTTGACGATTAATCTTACTGTAATGTAACACTGGTGTGGCACTTCCACAACCCATGTAAACTCAAGAATCACATAGAATCACAGCATCAACTCAGTTGGAAAAGACCTTTAAGATCATCAAGTCCAACCATTACTCCAGGACTGCCAAACCCATCACTAAAACATGTCACCGAGGGCCTCACCTACATGGTTTGTGAACATTCCAGGGACTTCCAGAGATACTTCTCTCTAATCTCACTCCAATCTCAGAGGTGCAGGAATGTATAAAGCCAACCCTCCATATGACTGGAAGACATGCATTACCTCAAAAGATGTCCAGGAGTTATACAAAATGAAGTATGAAGTGATATGAAAAAACAACATTCAAGGAAGTCCCACTGAAAAACATCCTGTTGCCACTTTTTTTTTTTAAAAAAAAAGGATTCTGACTCTAATTCTCATGCTATGAATAAAAGATATGTACTTATATCAACAATAGATGATACACACTATGAATGTTTAAGTCTAGATGCCTCAGATTTCATTCCCACAACACTAACCACAAGCTATTATCACCAGAATATGTGGTGTCCCAACTTTGTTTGCAAGCAGAGTCTTTTAATTGCTTCACCATCTGTGTGCACTAACTTGGCTGGGTGTAGGGTATCAGCAGCTGTAACAGATCTAACCCTGTCATACTGTCCTTACCTCAGACAGTTATCAGCTAAGAAGCATTTCATAAGACTGCAGAGTCCTTCCATGATACCATTAGGGATATGCACTTTCAGAGCTTGTGAGAAAGCTGTGAGAAGCTACAAAGTTCTGTTTTTCACGTCCAGTGTGACTTTTCTTGAGTACTAATGGTACTTCATCAGAGATAAAATTTGTAATTTCTGTTAAATAAAAACATCCCACACTTTCTCATGGCCAGCAAGGTAAAATTTCAATCACTGAATGTAACAACTTGCCTCCAAGAACAATTTGGTATTTTCAAGGGGAAAATGGTAATTTTCATCTTTTCCATTACACCATGCAAAGAGAACACAAAGTAACTGAGACTATGCTGTATCATGTTTTCTTCCTGTCATGAATAATATGAATAATATTTTTGAGTATCCCATTGAGGAATGTATCCAAGTCTACAGGTGATGAAAAAATAACATTTAGCTGAAAATCCTGTTCTTCTGGTTTTGTTAGTTTTGCTGTGGTTTCAGACCTCTAGTTGGCCAGTTCACAGGCTACAGAAGCAGTTAGAGCAGCAGATGCATTATTTACAGTGTTCTACCTGACGATTTGATGGAAAGTGGGCTTTAAAAGACAGATCTTCTCTGGAAAACATTACTTTCTAAGCCAAAAGGGAACTAATTCAGCAGGGATGCAAACTTCAGCAAGCTTTCGAAATCCTGTGCCACACAAAGCAAACAGCTGGCACTTGCTTCCGACAGCGGTTTTTAATTGTGCTTTCTGGATCAAACCATTATGGTTGCACACAGAGTACAGATAGTTAAATACTCTCAATTTCACCTTTTTTTCCAGCAGCTAAGCTGCACCAAAAAAAAACCCGCTTAAAATGAAAGTAAATGTTTTTCTGATGTTAATTTTTCCTACAAGCAGTTCTGACTCCCAGAGGTATACTTGCATCAAGCCACAGAAGTCCTCATCTACAAAACCAGGAATGAAATGTAAAGTGACCTCATCTCACCAGTAATCTGCAGACTTCTGAAAACTTTTAGCTTAAATAATTCAAAATCAGTCCTTTACCATGATCACTGCAAAAGTAATTTATCTGGTTAAGGATTTATTTCCAGTTTATCTATTAGAAGCCTACTGTTTTCATAGCAGAGGTTTACACACGTAAAGAAAGTTTCATCACTTCTAATTTGAGCAGCACGGAGTTGACCCAGTTTTGACTACCAATCCAAAACTAACATGTAAGCTTGTTCTCACTAGAGATGAACAGTTTTCTATAACACCTACCCTTGTACAGACATTTACACCCATGGGTAATGAAAGTAAACCTGTTCCAGTACAGAAGGACAGCCAGCACAGAGTCACCAATGGAAGGAACTGAAAAAAGCAATTGTGTACGTTGCAGGTAAGGACAGTCATGCTGAAGGAAAGCAAGCGGCTGAGGGAATTTGAATGGAGAAAGTCTCTCAGGACAGAAACATTCATGTTGTTTCACCTGCAATTAAAACTTAATTCTCTAGCACTCTAAGGTATACACATATAAAATATACACAATAAGCTGTCTCAATTTCTTTGTATTACTAAAAGTAATGAAAGTTCCAGTCAATATATTCTTTAACATGGGCAACACCCTAATTTGGTTATCACATCTGCTGTCTAGGTGAAGAGAAATGTTCATGTAGTTAAGTCCCTGTAAGGTGAATAGGAGAGCTGGATTCTGTTTGGACAACATGCATCCCAGGTACTACAGCATTTGATTTTGAACAAGCTGCCATATCACTAATATTCATGCATAAGCTTCCTGTACAGTGAAGTCTCTTACCTTCTGATTTCACTTGCAGCCACTTGGCTGCAAGAGTGTCTGAAACAGATCTGAGTTTTCCCACAGTTACTGTGAAATCTCCTCTATGACTCTACAACAGAATTCACTGAGCTGAAACAATGTAATTATTTCCCTGTTCAGTATCATAACAGACATCACAAAGAGTTGTGCTGGCCCACCATGCCACAAGGGCGGGAATGAGTGACAGAATTATAAACCAACATTGCCATGAATAAGCAGTGCAAAAAAAAATGAGGGAGGAGAAAAAGCTAAACTGAGAAGTGCATCTTCAGCCAAATCCTTCTCAGGAGTTAACCTCTGTTCTCCTGTACCATGGACTGTTTATAGTGTAAAAACTGCCTTAATTACCCTTTCCATGGCATAGTCATAACTTGCACTTACTCCAACAGAAACTAAAGTATGTTCCCAAGCTGCTGAGACAGGTTCAAACATCACACTCCTGCTTAAGAGAAACACCAGAACCATTTATTTGCCTGCAAAAGTCTCAGCATTGATAATGGTGCACATGGATAAGTTTTAAATTTTTCTATTGCAGTGGCTTCAATGTATATGAAATAGTAAACCACTAAATTATGCCAGTTATACCAATATTGACTCCAGCCTAGTGATCTCGGCACCACACTACTTCAAAAACTAATGTTAAAATAGCTATAAAAGGTCAGAACTAAAAAAACTAAACTAAAATAACTAAAGTTCTTTTTAAAGCATAACTTTTCTTGTAAGTGAGCAACAGCAGAAAAATACCAAAAAACCTATTAGATACTTGTAAGTCAGGGGCATTGGAACCAAGTTGTGCTTGCATGTTTCGTATTAAATATATTCTCCTCCACTTAGCACTTCCTTCAGCTATGACAAACACACATTCAAGTACCTTGTCTGCTTTTTTTTTTTTTTTTGGAGCTCATGTAAATCTGTTGTATCTGTAATACCCACTAGCAAGCACAGTGACATAGTGCTTTATTGCAGCATTTATACAATGTGTAAGTTTCATCAGAAGAGAGTAAAAATAACAGAATTCAAGCTATATAAACAAATAAAATAAACATGAACAAAGTAAGTACACAAATGTAACTTGGATGCTGGAGTAATATTCTGCTCAGCAGTGGACTAACTAGACCTATGTACCCAAGTATTTTATGCACTTTTAGAGCTCAGCAGCCATTAGGGAGTACTTGAGGAGCCTTTTAAATGACATCAGAGGTGCAGTAGGCACAGGCTGTCTGTTCTGCCCTTTGTCCCTCACCTACCACATCTGTCATATTTTCCAGCTTCAGGGAAGTGTTGTAAGCCTCAGCTAAGCACCGTCCACCAAGATGCATGGATTAGAGGTTTAGTGATTAGCTCTGAAACCTGGGGTGGAGCACACCAGAGAAGCATGAAACACTCCTTTTAACAAGCTACTTCAGAAACATTTAAAATAGAAATAATCACTTTAGTTTCCTCACTTTCACATTCCTAATAGAAAATGATGGCAGCCTGCAAACAAACAGCATAAATAAATAAACACACCGCCCAGCTAGGGAATGTCTCTTCCTTCTTTTCCTCTTTTGCCCTAGTTTCTAAAAATGTTTCGTGCACTGTGAGGCCTGGGGTGGAGGAGGGAAAAGAAGAGAAGGAAGAGTCGGAAAGACGAACAAGAAAGAAGGGAAAGCCAGGGACCCGCCAGCTTGCAAAGGACAGAGCCGGACGGCAGGAAGGCCAGTTGAACAAAGTCTCTGCGGCCCAGAAAGAGACCAAGCGACGCAGGAGAAGGAGGATGTCTGTCAGAGAAGATGAAAACTACCGACCCCCGCAGGCAGCTGTACCTACCGGCCTCGCCGGCGGGGCGGAGAAAGCGCCGGGGAATGGCGGGGGGGAGCGGGGCGAAGGCGGGCCGCTGGGCGGTGTCACCGGAGGAGCTGCGTGCGCTCGGCCCGGTGGCTATAAAGAAATGGAAGCGGCCGTGAGTGGCTTGGTGGCGGTATGACCGAAGTGAAGTTGGCCGTGCTAGGCGGCAGCGGAGCCGGCAAGTCGGGTAAGGCGGGGACGGAGGGCGGCCCCAGCCTGACTGTACCTCGGGTTTGGGGACGGCGGGAGGAGCCCCGCTAAACGTGGTGTGTGTTTTCTCTCCCTCCCGCAGCGTTGGCGGTGCGGTTTCTGACGCGGCGGTTCATCGGGGAGTACGCGTCCAACGCCGGTGAGCCTCTGGGGATGGGGCGGCGAAGCGGGTGGTGCCGTGTGGGGCCTCCACCCGGGGCCGTGCGGGGAGGACGGCAAGATGCAACGCTTCAAACACTTTTTTGAACAAGGAATCGGGGAGAAATGCAGTTTCACAGAACTTCTCGGAACGGTTTAAGTTTCTGCTTGCTTATCGGTGATAGTTCCTGATGAAGTGTGAGCTTAAAGGTGAGAAAAGGCTAGCCAGGTATCTGTGGAGAGATCACTTAAAACTCCAGGAAGTACAAAGGGGCTGATGAGGTGCTTGTCGCAAAGCAGCTGTGGAGGGTTTCAAGAAGGAAAGATAACGAGGCTGTATGTGCGAGGCGTGGGTAGATTATAGTAAACTCAATCTGAGAGGAGATAAAGAAGAGAGTAAAGAAATAGTCTGAAAAAAAGCCCAAACAGCTCCAACACCTGTTCTATTGCATATCTCCTCAGCTCCAGAGGACAGGTGAAACTGATTGTTTATCAGGCACTACTGGTTAATCAAAGCATAATGCAAAGCCCACCGCTTTTGCAGGAATTCACTGATTTGATAGCTTTGTGGAAACCATTGCCATGCTGAGGATAGAATTTCTTATTTGTGCCAGAACAAACACACTGATCCTTAAGACACTTCTGAGGTTTTGGGAGATGGCAGAGCAGGATTTGACCTTTCACATCCTGGGTGGAAGCACTATTTAACTGAGACGCTTTTGGAAGTCTGCCACTCCAGCTTCTCTGGTGTGAGAAGTCCCAAAACTTAGGGAATGGAGATTGCTGCCTGCCTTGGCTTTCCTTGCTGAAGTGGAGGGGTCTTTCCAAAGCCACTTTTTAACAAAGGAATAGCTTCCCAATGTTAATAAGTAAAATGCAAAATAGAAGTAGTAAGCCAAAATGTGTTGAAAGTACCCAAATGAACTTACCCTGTAAGTGGAATTACAGTGGTGCATAAATGCTCTACTGATACTTGTTACTATACAAACACAGACTGAAAGAGCAGTTTGTGTCCCAAATGGCAGATTCAGTTCTAAGCTGTCACGTGTAAGTTATGAAGTTATGCAGTACTCTGTGTGTTTCAAGTAAGCTAAACTAAAATCAGGTTTCCTTGGTCTGATCCTCCAATATTGCAAGTCTCTGAAAAGGCACATAAACCCCCCAAAACATTTTAATTTCTTAGCAAGTGGTTGTTGGAAGGTAAGTTCAGTTCTGTTTCTAGAGAGGAGGAAGGGGGAGTAAAGTGGGAATATGGGTGATAATGAGCCTCCCACTGTTAGTGGAGTCAAAGTATGTATTAAAAATTTAACTATGGAAACCACCAAGAGGCCGCATCTTTTAATATGCCGAGATGCTTTAGACTGGTAGTTCACCATCATACGAACTCTTATGATATGCATGGAGAATGTTTAAGATGAGCATGGTACTGAAAATGCGAAGTCTAGAGATCAGAGACCTTAATCTATGCACTTATTACTCAGTTTGAAGTGTATTTTCAGTAGTGCCCAAAACAGTTTTTGTTTTTGTAGTTCACTAACTGAGAAATTACACTGTAGACAGCCTGTTGATGAATAGTGCCATGAACACAAGTTGGTTACACTTAGAAAAATCTGCTTAAAATAATAGTAAGTCTCTCTGCAAGTAGAATTCCAAGGTTTGCTAGTGCTCTTGCAAAGTACTAAATCTGAGAAATGACACTACAGAAATACTTTAGGATCTGGTCTAAGGACATGATCCTGTGAATACTATTGGTCTAATGATGTGAGAACTCTTAAAGCACCAGATTTCATGGTAAATAAACATTATCACTAACGAAAGATTTTTGTGCAGAATCAGAACTCACACATAGGCTGCCTTACTGCTTCCATAACACTAAGCCTTGGTATCAAGCTGAGAAATCATCAGCATTTAGCTGATTCTAAATGTTGTACATCCACTTTACCTCATTTTTTGGAAGAGGAGAACTAGGATCTGAAAATACGCTTTGTGTCAACGTTTAGACGGAACACTACAGTGAAATGGGGTGGTGGTCAGCTTAAGGGGCTGGGCAGTTTGGGTGTCAAAAATGAAGTTGTTTTAAATACACACTGGAAACAAACCTAACAAAAAAACCCACCACGAAACAAAAAAGGAATCAAAATAAACCACTAAACAAAACCCACAAAAAATAAATCGCCAGAACCCACTGAGACTCATTGAAAATCTAGACAATACTCAAGGAACCGTCAGTATTACCCAGTCTCACTTTTGCTGCCTTTTCACCACCATCCCCAGTCACTAATGCTGGTTTTCTTTGTATACTCTATATCTTTTAGAATGCATCTACACTAAACAGTTATGCCTGGATGGGAGGCAGATACACTTGGAAATTTATGACCCATGTTCACAGGTAAGAATTTTAGTCTGTTCTTAGAATTCTTTGATTACTTTTTTTGGTAAGGACTGAAATTCGATAGTTGCTGTGGCTCAGAATTGCTGAGTATTTTCCCATTTCATGGAGGAAGCCCTTAATTGCTTATTTTTTCCGTAAATGCTTTTGGTTTTTGTAATACTAACTTTTCACACTTCTGCCTTATATAAGTGCCTTGGTTTAAGCCCAAGCTTAAGCCGGTAACTCGGAAACCATGCAGCTGTTTGCTCACCCTCCTTCCTTCCTCCCCCTGCTCCTGGAGGAATGGGGAGGAGAATCGGAAGAATGTAACTTCCATGGGTTGAGATAAGAACAGTCCCGTAACTAAGGTATAACACAAACCACTGCTGCTACCACCAGTAATAATAATGACAAGGGAAATAACAAGGGAAGAGAATACAACCGCTTACCACCTGCCAGCTGATACCCAACCCGACCCCAGCAGTGATCTAACCCTTCTGGGTAACTGCCCTCAGTTTATATAGGGGGCATGACATGCTGTGGTATGGAATACCTCTTTGGTTAGTTTGAGTCAGGTGTCCTGTGTCTGCTTCCTCCTCGCCTCCCCTCCTCCCAAGCAGAGCATGAGACTCAGAAAGTCCTTGGTCAGAGTAAACACTGCTGAGCAGCAACTAAAAACATCGGTGTTATCAGTGCTGTTCCCAGGCTGTGAAAGTCAAAACCACAGCACTGCACCAGCTACTAAGAAGGAGAAAAATGACTGCTACTGCTGAACCCAGGACAATAAGTAAACACAGAGGTAAGTTACAGAGTTATGTGCAGTTTTCTCAAAATAACCTAAAAGGGTGAAATTTAGCTTATAAAGCAAGTGGTTTATTAAACGCCTGCAGAAATGATCAAAGCATACTGGCCTGGAAGGAAGACTTGCGTTCACAGAAGAGATCCAGAGAAAGCCATAATGCAGGCTTGCATGTGTTAAAAACTGAACTTCAATCACAGTAAACAGCTTCGAAATAAAGGTTTTTTTGTATTCTTTCTTGCTATAAGAGGAATAGAGAAACTTGGGTACTGTATAACACGTGGGCCTATCTGTCTTGTTAATCACAGTAGCGTACAAGGTTCCCTTCTGGGTAGTGATATTGCTTCATATCAGCTAGCATAATGAATGCTAAAGCTAAAGCATTGAAAGTTTGACCCAGGCTTAATTTCAGGGGTTTAAAACTTAACCCAGAGAGCATGTAAAATGAACCACCAAAAGCAATTGGCCTTCCCAGAGACAAGCAACAGCATGGCTTGTCCCAGGGCACTGGGAATACTGAAATAGCCCTGTGCCATGTAACGTCATGGAGTCTTCCCTTGCCATACAATGTCAAAATGTGCTGTGGGTTTGCTTCAACCTATCTCAGTCCCCTCTCTTAAGCCTTATTGCTGAAGCTGTTCTTAAACCATGACACATATAAATCTTGTGGCCTATTATTGTGACTCTTTATTAAGATACTTGAAATGGTGAGACTGGCAGCTAGGATAAAGCAGATTAGATGGCACTGTGGGTAGAGGCTTTGGTTGCTACAGTTTGGGCTCATTTTTCCTTTTAAGGAGACCAGAGATCAGTTGTGTTAAGGGCAGCCCCTGTTGCCAGCACTCTGAGCTGTCCTGTGCAGTACTTCCTTAGGAAAGAGGCCTAACTTTAGCTGTTTGCTGCTTTCTTCCTGGCCTCTAAGTGCCTGCAAAGGAGTGGGTAGCAAGTAACAGTGTGGTACTGCTTTTTGTCTGATAGGACCACTGATTCTAGAAAGAGATGGATGGGGTACAGAGGTCCTGTATCCCAAGGTAGCTGGGAAAGCAAAGCAGGTCCCAAGGGGGCCAGATTGCAGAAGGAAGAGTTGCCGTTTTTGCTTCTGCTTCCTGCAGTCTTCTTGCTCCCTGAGGTTTCTCTGTAATAGCTGGATCCCTGTTCTGCAAAGCTCACTGCCCCTTCATCTGTCTGTGAAACAGCTGTGACACGTGCAAGTCATCTTTCCTGCCCCTAAAGCTGCTGCACGGTCACCACAGCATTAAAAAAACCTGTTGAATTCAAGATACTGAAGCCTTCAGGCAGTTCTGCAAGCTTGTTTCATCTCGTCATTTTAATGCAACCCCTTTCACTATCACTAATCCATCCCTCATGAGAATTTAAAGCCTTCCCTGTCCAGCTTATGATGCTACTGTGCTGCTCAGATGCTGAGCTAATCAAAGCAACTAGGCTGGGATGTTAGTGGAGATTATACATTGAAAACAGCAAAACACTAAATCAGTGAGAGAATAACTTAAAACAGTGTTCAAATTGTGATTCAAGGTGGGTTTTCCAGAACAAAAGTCAAAGGTTGGTTAGTTGGTTCTTTTTATCCTGGTAAGCTTCCAGTTTCTTACCTATCGTGGGTCACATAGTCTTTGTAGGTGCTGCCAAATTATCTGTAGGGATAGGCTATTTTAAAGTGGTTTTGAAATTTCATTTCTTAGCTTAATGGGATAGTTTGCAGCTGTTGTTTTCTAGAAATTGTAAGTGCAACAGTTCCTTGGGGTGAAGGAACTCAAGGGTTGGACAGTTAACCCCTTTATCCCTTGAGTGACTTGTAACAGGTTTTCTTAAAGTCAGCTGCAGACTGATCTTTTTCTTAGCTCTTTAGAAATTCATCTTGTGGGTAAGCAATATTTCAGACTTGAACAAAGCAAAGGGGAAACAAAACAAATGAAGAAACAAACGAAAGGTTACTGTAGTCAGACTATTAGGAACACGCAAAATGGAGCTATAACAAGAAACTGCATAAATATTGATGGCTCCTGTGTGTTTCATTCTCACCTAACTGCAAAAGATTCAGCGTAAGTGATGGCTGTAAAGGTTACGCAGTTTTAATGCTTAAACAAACTGTTTTGTAATGAATTTGTCGGTGATCCAAAGTGCTATCTGTAGCGCTGGTTATTTATTAGGCTTTTGGAGCAGTACTAACCTGAATTCAAAGCCAGCACCTAGACCTATTAATGTCTTTTGCAATAAAAGATACAATATTCTCACATTCACAGTGACCAAAAAAGAAAATGCTCTGAAGTGACAACAGTAACATTCTTTTTGCATGTGAACTTGAACTTCTTTCAGCCACAACGGGGGAAGCTCTCCCTCACAGACGAGCTCCACTGGGCTGATGGATTTATCATTGTTTACGACATCAGTGACAGAGCATCATTTGCCTTTGCAAAAGCATTGCTGTACAGGATCCAAGAGTCTCACATAGGAGCTTGTAAAAAGTAAGTGGCCTTATTTTTTTTTTTTCCTCAGCAAACATACAAAAAAGCTGAGAACTTTTCTGTGAGCTGTAGGCATCCTACCAGCAATTAAAATCCAGCAGCATCCAAGTGGCATAACACAGTACCAACAATAATGTACCTGAAGGTAAACTGTTGCAAATTGCAATCTATTTCACTGTATTCAAAGCCAAGTACGTTGGGATTTTTGTTCTTATTTCTTCTAGCACTACTATTTAAATAACTGCCTTAAATCTCTCTGCTGTGATTTACATGGATGGGTAAAAAGCAGCACAGTCAGTCTATGCTTTCACTCACCCACTCTGTTACCAAGAAAGATGCACCGATGTGGGCAATGAAGAAAGTTCTTCCCACAATAAATTAATTTAATACCATGAATGTCTCCTAAACTGTCTTTAGCAGCAGCCCCAACATTATTTGTGCACATGGATGGCCATATGGTAAGAAACAAACCATTTACTTTCAAAAAGAACCACTGAAATTGCAAGCTTGAGTACATGTGGTGGTATCAGTTAGTTGAGGTGCTTCCTAAGTATAAAGAAAGGATTTCATTCACATTTATCATAAGTGGACTGAAAAGAAATTAAAAAAAAAAAAAAAAAGGTTTTCTTACGCATCTTGATCCATCTCTTTGATTATATTCTGTTATCTACAAGTGGAGATAGTGATCAGCTTGCTGCTTCATGAAGTCCAGGAGCTGACAATATACAAAGCAGTACAGAGTATGGAAACTACAGTGGCTGAAAAAATACATAAATTCACTGAGTACGGGAACCAGAATGAAAACTTACTCATGGAGAATAGCTTAGCTGGAAAATCTTGACCTGCAACTATGAAAAATGGAAAACCATAATTCCACCTGTCAAGGCTAGGGGTTTGGCTTGTTCTCATTTGTTTTTTCAAATGCCTATTATTCTGAACATACATACTTCCCATACACAATCTATATAGCACAGCATATAGCACAGTATTGTAACATATCTTTAATCAGAACTTTTTTTTGTTTCAGACTGGCAGAGTCATCAGTATTTTTGGTTGGTAATAAACAAGATTTATGCCACATGAGGGAAGTTGGCTGGGATGAAGGACAGAAGCTGGCAATAGATAACAAGTGCCAATTCTGTGAACTGTCTGCAGCAGAACATTATCAGGAAGTTGTGGCAATGTTCACAAAAATCATGAGGGCTATCACATCAAATTTCAGAGTGAAGGAAAAGAGACGACCAAGTGGATCAAAGTCAATGGCCAAGTTAATCAACAATGTGTTTGGAAAGAGAAGGAAATCTGTGTAAAAGTTGAGTTACTCTTGAAGCAGGAACAAGATGAAATAATGGAGCACAGGCAGCTTTCGGAATTCAGTTTCCTCCAAAGGTCAGTGTCTGGAGGAGTAAGACACAAGAAACCAAAGGCCGGATATAGTAAGGTCAAGTGGACATGGTGTAGACCTAAGGAGACCTGACCTTCTATTTCCAGTTCTCCTGCAGATTTACTTTGTTAGGGCTATGTAATTAAGCTCTCATCCTTTATCTTAAGTTCCTCAGAGGTCAGTTTTAGTCTGTATTAAACACCATCATGGTCTTGGATAGGGCTTCTAGGTGCAACTGGAATATGAAAAGTTATTTCCAAGAAACTCAGCCTTACTAATTAAAATATTCAGAATTCTGAGACGTGGTTGTTTTTTTCTATGCAAGAACACTTACACTAAAGTAAAATAGTGCTGCTTCATGTAATAATGTATTTAACTCAAGGAAGGATGGGTCAGATCTTTGTGTGCCTAAAGGTGCCTAACATCTGCTCAAATTCATATGAATTAAATGCTTAGACACCAAATCTGCAAGAGGTATTTACATGCAAAGGCACCAGAAGTAGGGAAGCAGAAAACCAAAGCACTCTTGTCTCCTGTTTCAGATTTGGTCGTTTGTTTGGGTTTTTTTTGGTTGGTTTGGTTTTTTTTTTTTTTTTTCATTTTGAGTGATGGAAGAAAGTAGAGAGGGTTGAGCAGGGTGGGAACTGAAAAGTTAGTGAAATGTTAGTGAGCATCAGACTGTTTTGGCAAGGTCATTGTTTAGTGAAATAATTTTATGGCTAGGGCCAGCGTTAAGGCCAGGGTAACATCCCTTTCACAGACCAGTTTTCATGGGCTGCAAAAATGTTTCTGTGCCTACTCCATTTTAGATGGGAGTGGAGGCTTGAAAAGCACGTGGACTGGTAAAGAGCACAAGTTCTTTAGAATGTCTGCCTGGATTTAAAGGTCAGCCTGCTGGTAAGACCTGTGGTCCTAAATTGCAGAGAGTGTTTTTCTAAAGACCAATGTCTTTACAATGAGTCATCACTACAGTATTGAAATGCCACTTGAGAGAGCACTAAGGAATATGTTAGCTACACTTTTCAAATGTGGATATTAAACATCAGGTCTAAATATGTAGTCAAGTGACATTCAGAGCTCTTACTGTAGACAACTAAATAAGTTGTTTGAAAATGCTGAGCTTGTAGAGAAATTATGAAAGGGAAGAGGAGTTATCTGAAGATGAATTATTGCGTCCTAACCATTTCACAGGACAGCTGAGATCCACTAATCTCAGCAGGAAGCTGCTGAGTTGAATCGTACCTGTGCTCTGAAATTTTACCTGCATTGAAATCCGTAGCATTACTTTTATCAGTCACAGGAGAATACCAGTTTTCAAATATCCACCCCATTAAGATAATACAAAAAAACTGTATAATCTGAGCATTATTGTTATTAAAATGTGCTTTAGCTTTATAAGTGTTGACCAAAGATCACTTCGTTTTTTTAGGGGAAAGATACTGTTTATTACACTTGTTTTAAGACTACCAGTATTGGAATATAGTTTCAGTGTTGACAGGCACAGTGTTGCTTTATTTCTATGCATATGCTGCTCTGCCATATCAGGAGTAGTATATTTAACTATTAACAATATCTGTGAGATTGAATGTGAAAACTACTCATGTACACCCTTCAGCTTTCCAGCACACACGGAATTCCAGAACTACTAACAAGACTGTTGATCTGTCAGGTAGCTGTATCTTGCCAGCTCTACCAGTGCCAGATTTGAGAACTCGCAACTGTATTTACTGCTATGGTATTAAATAAACTGGATATAAGATGGATGTATTAATGCCTTTTTTTTTTTTTATCTTTTACTGTGCCATCAAGCTACAGACTTCATGTTTTGACTACTGTAAAAGTGAAGCACCATGCAGATCTGGAATTCAAATTACAAAAGGAAATTTGGGAATCAGACACTTGCACAAAAAAGAGCCTCTAGCTGTGTTTCCTGCACACAGTGAAGAAGCCTTCATGTACCTTTATCCAGTGAACAGTAGAGAACTTTTTAGAAATCCATTAACCTTTAAAAATGAGATAGTAACAGCAGTTAATTAATTTTGATTTGCTTCTATTCATGGGAATGTGGACTTCCAGACAGGCAAAATCTGCAGTATACCCCACAGTTTTTCTTTCCTTTTTGTCTAGATGGGGTAAGTGTTGGAACACAGACCAGCTGCTTTCTGGCCCAGAAGATACGCTGCCCTAACCTGAAACAAGCTGAAACAACTGCAGGGTGCATTTGGACTTAAGCATACTAAATCACCCAGAATAGATATAAGTTGATGTTCTTAGGGTCAGGATTTCACTTGCCTTTTATTGCCAGTAAATGCAGATGAACAAGAGAGCAGAATTTGAGAAGGAGTTAGATTTTAAAGCAGATAGATATACGTTCTCCCTTTCTAAGTATATTTGGTTAGCAATTTTTAACAAGGCTTTTAAAAAAAAAATAAAAAACAACTGTGATTGCTGATATATTGCTAAGTATTCTTTGAGTTGTAACAGGAAAGGTAATATCTTACTTTACACATTTGAAAATGCAAGCAAGAACCTTGCTTGCACAGCAAAGTAAATGATGTAAGTGGTGTCTGATGCTCACCCTTGACAATGACATCACCTAGAACATACTGAACTCATTGAAGAGAGCAGAAATGGAGTTACTTATTTTGCCATGGATTGCTTCAGCATATGATCCCGTCCTTTCTCACTAAAAGATTTTGAAATCGCTGCACAGGAGTTGAAAGTTCCCTGTTGTCCTATCTGGAAGTCCTTGTTTATATGAATTTTCTAGTTTCAGTAAGATTTTGCCTGAAAAAGGCACTCAGAATTGATGTTCTTTTCCCATGATCTTCAACATTTTTTTACTTTAGAGACAGTGACATAAAAGCAGAGAGATTCTACTGAAGTATAAAGGTAATAGCCCCGGGTCCCAAATGCTTTCTCTCAGCTCTCAGGTGTTTTTTTAAGCTCTTTCTCACTATAGTTTTGAAATAAACAATCAAGACAAACACTACCTCAGCTCCTTTTCCTGCTCTTATGTCTGTGTGCATTAAATATTTCTTTTTGTAAATCCCACTACAGTCACATTCACTACAGGGCAGAGGGGAGAATGTCAAAGTAAAACTTAAAGCATGATAGTCCTGGAAGAAGGAATAATTACATGGATGAGTACAACAACAATATGCTTGTTCTAATATATTTAAATCAGGATAGCAACAAAAAAGGCAGATCAGAAGTTTTGATGCTGTGATACAGTCTGAGGACAAAAGAAACTACTGCAGGTTTTTTAGCCCACTGCAAGAAGTTGATTTCTACAAAGGCCTTGTGAGTCATGTGGGGACAATCTTTTGCATTCCTTTCTGTCTGTCTAACTACACTGCTTTGAAAATGATGCACCAGTAGATATCTGAAGATGTCTGATCCTGGCATCCTGTCCATCAAGTAGGCAGGGAGAGGGATGGATACTGTGTCTATCACCCTGAACAGGTATGATGCTCTCACTGACAGCTGAATACAAATCACTAGTTTTTTTTCAGAGGGCACACTATAAAGAAAAGGGCATTATGGATACCTTTCAAAGCAAAACCAAGTGTAGCAAGTATCCAAGAATAAGCTAATTTTCTATCAGGGTGCCTGTTGGAGCAGGTGCTTTAGGCTAATGAAGTTTTCATATAGATCTACTTTGCTTATAGACAGACAGAGGACCAAACTCCAGCTCTGATTATTATGCTTGACTGGAACTCTTGCCTATCTGCTCTGAGGCAAAAAATACATTAAAAAGAAATTTAAGTAAACACCAACCAAACAAAACCCAGACTACCAGGCTACTAGAATCCAGAGCAATATGAAACTGTGTATTTAAAAAAGGAACACCCGACACCTCCTTAAACCTGGCTACAGGAACACAAACCTCTTAATAGCCTAAACCTGCCCATGTTCAATAAACCAAGAAAGCTAAATTTTGATGTGTTATTCAGCCTGTTTGAAAATCAAAGTCTTTGTTTGCATGCCTAAACATGGATCTGGGCACCTAAGTGCCAATTTTTATTGTTTTAAAACTTTGGTTTGATATTTCCCCCCAAAAAGCAGAGCTGTAAATGCCCAAGTGTTTGGCTTGGGTTTTTTTTTGCCTGACAGTTGATATTATGCAAGACAGGCAAGCTATTCTGGGTAGGAAGTTATTTTTAAGCAGACACTATTCTTTTCCAGAAATAGACTGTAAGTTTCTGTCTTCTATTATTTGCTTTACAAAGTAAATTGAGTCCCTCTGGTTACGTAATTAATACTCACATTTAGCTTTATATTATTTGACATGAATTGAGCCATTTACTGCTGGATTCATTTTTTAAGACTGGCTAGGAGTTCAGTTACGTGTTTAATTCCTGCAGCGCTCTGTAAAACATCCAGAGTTTTTACAGCGGGGGCCTCTAACAGTACAGAGAAATATGTAGTACAAGCAAGACAAGTGGAGAACAGGGTTCTCAATGTGGGGATTGAGCCAACTAATCTAAGCAGGTCTGTCCTCTTGTACATTCCCAAAATTCAGCATCAAAATCACACCGCTTCCATATTACATAATAAAAAATAGTACTTGAAATAAAGGAGACAGAAGTTAAAGCAATTGACGTTAAAATTGTAGGCATTTGAGTATCTAGTGAAGATTTCAGTTTTAATAAACACAACTTTTTAAACAGGCTTCGCAGCAGATTTTGGTTGTGTGATTTTTGGTTTTTGCATTTTGTTTGTGTTTGTTATTTTTGTTTTGGTTTTGTTTTATTGGGTTTGGGTGCTTTTTTTCCAAGAAGAGATTCCTAACTTTTAAGCCGAATTCCCCCCCAGAATAAACTTTATTTTAAAGGTGCTGTGAGCCTCCGAAATTTGAACGCTGCTTAACGAGGAGGAACCCGGCAGCTTTATGCTTCCTATAGCTCCCTCTCGTGGCCTTTTGCTCACACTTCATCTCCTCGGAGAGCAACGAAGCCTTTCCGCTTCTCCTCCTTAGGCTGAAACATGAATAACAATAAACCCAAGACCGTCCATCATAAAGTACAGGTAAAAACCCTCCTGCCTTACAATACTATAAAATTCTGCTATCGATTATGCTGATCTTAACAATATGACATGTCATAGACTGCATTTGAAACTGTCCTTAGTCATAAAACTGCAAATGTTGATAAGGTTTTTCTCAACTGACAACCCTGAGCTCAGCTGTTTCACTGAAATAAAGTTCAGCTATCTCATCTATGATGCTGAAAGGTTTCCTGTTAATATACAGTCCATGCATATTAATATCCTCAAGAAGGGCTTGAAAGCTTCTATCTTTTTTCCATCTACACCTATTGGTCTGATAAGAGGTCTGACCTCCACCTTGTCTTTCTACAGCTTCCTGAAGGTATTATCCCCAGAACATGACAGGAAGACATGGCAGGGAGCTAAAACAGAGTTAAGCAACAAGTGTTTTTTCTTGTATCTGTAAGCTGCAGTACAGATACATTACTTCAGTCTTTAAATGAGAAAGGTCACTTACTGGAAAGTTGCCAAGGTTGGATTCATCTGGCCCATTATGGAGGTCTGCTTCTAGATTTCCATCTTAGCTAGATGCCTTTCTACCAAACAATTTACCTCAAGGTGATGCCTCAAATAATGCAGATGAATCGCTCTCCAGAAGTCATTAAACTCTCCCCTAACTTTAAAGGTAATTAGAGTTGGGGATCTCTAAAGTTAGGGGAGATGAATCATGTTCCAAATATGGCCTCTTGGGTCTCTTTGCTAGCTATTTTGCCCTTCATCTTCAGCACTACAGAGCCCATCTGTCCTACTTTACAAAGTCAATTGAGTCCCTATGGTTAGACAATTAACATCTAACTGGAGATGACCATTGGGTCATTTAACGCTAAATTTATTTCATATGATTGATCAGGGTGCCAGATTATATTTGATCCCTGCTGAACTTCACAAAACACCCTGAAATCCAACTGTCACATGTTAAATTAATGGATGGACTGGAAATGAAGCTGAGGATAAGTTAAGTGAGTACTGCCATAGACTGCTTCCAAGCTAGCTCATTAAAAACTAACTAGCAGACCTTGATGTTTCACTGCAGTCTGCAGCAAAGTCATATTTTAAATGCTTGCATACAGTAACTCCAAAAGCCTAAGGTGAAGCAGAAAGATAAATCAGGTCTCTTGACTCCCAAGCTAGTGATTCAACAGATCAGTTGTTTTCTGACTTGGAAAATACTTTTCAACAATTTGTGTGTGAGTGAAGCTAATAGCTCACTTTGTCACTTATTCTGGTAGCAATTACCAGCCAAATGAATGAACCAAGCTCATTACCTGCAAATGGACACTATAAAATCTCTGCATCATGTATGCCTTGTTTTTGTGTTGAAAGTAATCTTTGTAGCTGGAGGACTTTGCATCAAACAGCTCCAATCTTAAAACATTTCATAAACCAGGAAGCTTAACTAAACAACAGTTGTTCAGGGAGCTACTTCCTTTAGACCACTGATGTTAGGCCACAGTCACACCAGTTTCTCATCGCATCTCCAACTATTACAGCACTTCAGTATCCAAACAGCAGTATGGGAAGCCCAGAGGTATGCAATGTTGTTGTGGACCAAATGGCTGCTGCTATATAGCATGTATGCAGCAGATGAACTGTAAATGCCTTTTCTCACTGAAGAGTGCTATTTTTGGTCTCTGTCTTATATTCAGAGATTTATTTTTCTTTTTCATTAATCTTAGATGAAGACAATGCATTTTGAAACTACTTCATATTTGGCAGATATTTACTAACAAGTTCAGAAGTTCTTAGTGGAAGAATATACTGAAAGGGCAGTTCAGGAAAGGTTCAGCGGGTTTCTAGGCCGGAGCCTGATTGAAATATTTAATACTTTTTTCTGCTAATACAGTTAAGTTGTAGAAGATAAAAGCAATTCCTTCATAATTTCTTCCACGTGAGGTATCACCAGGGTAGAATCTGTTACTTTGCAACAAGATGGCTACATGCAAAAAATCCTAATTTAAACACAGTCCTCATCTACAATAATGGATTACTAGAAAAGTGTCTTGCTAGCATATAGTTAGGCCTAGTTCTTCAAATTCTCCGCATGAGAATGCCCTCTGAGTGAGCTTTAGTACTTACTAATGACAAATCACATAGGTAAAGCTACTTGTGCATAAGGGTTCTTATGATTGCTGGGCTGATCTAAATGGATGCACAATTATATGATTAAATACAACAACGTTTTTTACTAACTACGTATAATTTTGGCTGTCACTCAGAATTCAGTTGCATTAGATGATTCAATAAATTACTGAGGTAGTCTGGGATCTGTCCTATACAGACCTTAGGGAATACTGTAAATACTGAGCTAAATCACATGACTTAAATGCAAATGGAAAGCTTTACAAAACAACTTATCTATACTCATCTTTTATGTTTGAAATCTCCTTCTGTCTGCTTGCACTTTTGATCATTAACAGATTTATAATCAAATACTATTGTGCATATAGGTGTTTCTGAGCATACAACAGTGTATGCAGTTTAGCATATGTTTTAAAACAAAAAAGCCAACATGTTTGTCTGTCCTCAGTGGTCCAGTTTGGCTTCACAGAACTAGTTAAACTGATTTTTTTTCCCCATCTAGCCATTAAATAGTGCCCTGAAGATACTTTGTCTGTACTGCTGCTGTAAGATTCTAGGAGCCACACCAGCTGTGCTCAGCTCAGCAAGTTACTTTTTCTTCTTTCTGTTGTTGCTTTCTCAATCCAGCTTGAGCCTCTGGATCTTACTGATGAATTTAGTAGCAGAGGGTGTATATACTCTGATTACTAATCCATAGAATAGATACAGTATGTCCTGTTATCATGCCCTGATCTATTTTTAACAGAATGCACTGATACATGTCTGGGGAAGTGGAAGATGGGGAAGAAATGTTTCCTTCTCTTCTTTTTCCGTATGCATACACTAATTGTCATGGTTTAAGCCACTATAACTCACCCAGTTCGCTCACTCACTCACTCCCCCCTCTTTCTTCACCCCAGCTCCTGGGGGGATGGGGAGGAGAATCAAAAGAATGCAACTCCCACAGGTTGAGATAGGAGCAGTTCAGTAACTAAGGTATAACACAAATCACCGCCGCTACCACCAATAATAATAATGACAAGGGAAATACAAGGAAAGAGAGTACAACTGCTCACCACCGATACCCAGCCTGATCCAGCAGAGAGCCCCCACCCTTCCAGGTCTCTGCCCTCTGTTTTTACATCCTGGGCATGACATGCTATGGTATGGAATATCTCTTTGGTCAGTTTGGGTCAGGTGCCCTGTCTCTGCTCTCTCCCGGCTTCCCCTCCTCCCTGGCAGAGCATGAGGCTCAGAAAGTCGTTGATCAGACAAAACATTCTAAGCAGTAACAGAAAACACTGGTGTTATCAGCGCTGCTCCCAGGCTGAAAGTCAAAAACACAGCGCTGCACCAGCTACTGAGAAGGAGAAAAATGACTGCTACTGCTGAACCCAGGACATAAATGTGCATATGATACATCTTTTATGTTTTCAGTAATTCATGCTAATATTTTTTAAGTACAGGTATACCTGAACTGAGGTCAAAGTATGGCAACACTTTAAATGTGTTTACTAGCACTTGTCAGACACAAGTCACAGGACGTATAGATAATACAGACCATGTATCAGAACAGCACTTTCACAGAGCATGTATGCATACATGCAGAACAGGAAAGAGAAAGAGATGCTGGTGTAAGAGAAGTTCTAAAGATTGTTAGTAAGGAGACATGGTCGCCAGCAACACTTCCTCACAATGAACCTGTATGTTTTCTTCCCATTGAATCCAAATGAAATGATTGGTTTTGTACCAATTACTTACTGGGTGATGCTTGGGCCAACATTACCATCCAAGTAACACATACATATTCTACATGGGCCCCATTGATAATCACTTGAAAAACTGATCTAAGCAAAATTCAAATTAGCAGGTGAGAAATTAGAAGCAGTCCAGTCCAGTCTCAACTGCACCCTTCACAGCAGCGGTGCACTCAAAGGACTGGGAAAGTGCACTGATTAATAAAGCATTTGCCTCGCTGGTTCTGCTGCTTGTCTGAAATTGCAATTCTCCAGACCTACAGAGCTACCTTGTACCTTTGTAAGGAATGCAGACAGAGCCATTAGTCCAAATGCTCTTTTTCCCTTGCAATCTCCCTTCCTTTGCTGGCTGAGTAAAAGAGATAAAGGTGATTGTTTTTAATTTGATTTAACTTGAGGTCAAATCCTGCTTGCTGTTATTCTGGAACAAAACCAGAATGACTCCAGATTTACAATGGTACAAGTGAGAACTAAATTATGCCCTGAAAACTCATTTTAAAGTCTCTCAGACACCTAAACAGATGGATAAATCAAGCACAGATTCTCAGGTCAACCTCTACCAGAAGGCATCTCTCATCTTACGGTAGAAGTAAGTTGCTATGATAGCAGCTAACAATAGAAAGGGAGATACAGTAAGGGAGGGGAATATTTTTCCCTACCAAACTCACTTGATTTAATACAAAGCATGCAAAATTAATGATGACTTTGAGTGATACCTATATGTTTTATAGGTTTATAAATTGGTTGTAGTAAAATCTTATACATCCTATATCACTAGGTATTGTTTCAGCCTATTACAGGAGATATCTATCTAGAGTTGACTGAATTGTATTAATCTGATCCTAGTTTAATGATGCCTTAACATTTTTATGGGAGAATTTAATGTTTGCAATATCCATGTTCCTTATTTGAAAGTGTGACTTATAGGTTCTCATCTTCCTTAAATTATGAAATCCTTCAGCTAATAAAGGAAAATGATTATGGTTTGCAAAAAAGGCAAAGTCATTTAACAATCCATATAACTGTCTATTGTAGGTCTTTGCATAATAATTGTAATTTAGCTATTAGGAGTTCTAAAGGCAGTTATCAGTCATATGCTGCAATTCTGAGGAATAAGGGAAAACTCAAATTATTTAAGGGCTTTGTACTTTTCAAAGGGAGAAAAATAATATAGCAGAAATCAATAATACTTTTAGCAATGAAAAAAAATGTTCCTCTAAAATAATCAGTTGTTGATGGCAATTTTTCTAACTATCCAACATTAAAATTGTCAGCTTTCCTCCATTTCACTGTTCACAAAATGATCTTTATTTTATACAGATACTTCTGTAAGCAAGGAAAGCCAAGTTTGGAATTGAACCCGCAATTCTTGATGAGCAAGGTTTTCCATTTTCACCCTAGGTACGTGAAAGGAGGTGATCAAAGAAATCGGACTGTAAAACTGAAAAATATTTCTTTTTCAATTTGAAATTACTATCTAAAGTTGACTTCATATCTAGGGTGTATCTTGACTATTTCCTTTACTAATGAGGAATTCGCGCACTTGAATCCGTTTTAGCTAACTGTATGTGCTTTCATAGTTCTTGTACTTTTGTTGCAGCTGCAGTTTTAAGATTCTCTTAAGATCCCAACCCTCTCCTCAAGCTCCCAGCTCTCTTCAGTAACAGCTGCACCAGGAAGGCGGATACCTGGCTGAAGCACCCATCCTCACATCAGTCCCCAGGGAGATTATGTAGCAAGTCTCCCTAGAAGCCATTTCCAGACACGTAAGTGATAAGAACACAGCTAGGAATAGCCAGTACTTATTACCAAGGAAAAAATTGTTCCTGTCCAATATGATCACTTTCTGTGATGAAAATGGTGTCTGTCTGGATGAAGGCAGGCAGCAGATGTAATTTACACCTAGAATTTCACAAAGCCTTTAACACAGTCAAAAGTACATTGTACAGATGGACTAGACATGAGGACTATGGGAAATTGGCTGGATAGTCAGGCTCAGAGGATAGCGCTCAGTGGTTCAAAATCTATCTGGGTCTGTTTCTACAAGCATTTGTCAGGGGCTGACACTGAGTCAGTCACTATGTAGCATCTTCATTGACAGCTCCTGCACAAAGAGAGAACATACCCTCAGCAAGTCTGTAAATGACACAAAGTGCGGGGCAAGGGTTGAGATTCTGCAAGGCTTCAGAGAGACCCTTGGAAGGAGGCAGAGACAACCAGTAGGGCTGGGCTAACAAAGAGCTTTCATGAAGTTCAGCAACATAAACAGGGATTCCTACTTCTAGGATGCAGTAACTCCATACAACAGTATGAGCTGGGGACTGAGCAGGTTAGCGGGCAAGTCCACAGACAATGTGTTGGTCCTAGCGGACAATGTGGATGTGGGTCAGCACTGTGCTCTTGTCACTGTTAAGGCCAATTACATCCTGAACTGTGTTAGTAAGAACAGTCGTCGGATTAAGGAAACTGCACTTTGCCCTCTAATTGGCACTTGTGTGGCTGCTTCTGGAAGACTGAAGTTTCTGTGCCTCCAGTGTAAGAGAAACAGTCTGGAGTTAGTTCAGCACAAAAATGTGAAGATAGTTAAGGGGCTAGATTATATTACATGCAAGTGGAGACACAAGGAAATGGGTTTATTTAGCCTGGAAAAGAGAAAGTTAAGATGGGATTTCATTGCCCTACTAGAGGCCTGTAGAGACCACAGAACCAGCCTCTTCTCTGAAGTGCAGAGCAAAAGGACATGGGTCAACAGTTATAAGTGACAGTAACGGGAATTCCAATTGGATATAAGGAAGTAACAGTAAGAGTAGACAGTGGACCCTCTGTCCTTCGAGATGTTTGAAATTTGATTTTGAAATGCTCTGAGCAACTTGACTAACTCTAATGTTACCCTTAATTGGAGTAGGGAGTGGACTAGATGAATTCCAGCTATCCTGATCAGCTATATGACTGTTAAGTAAATCCTTCCTTTTCTCACCTCTCAAAGCTGCAGTAGAGGTAGCATAGCTTCTAAACTCCAAGCTAGTGGGAAACTTCTGCCTGTCTAAAAGAAACAGAGCGAGCTAGAAGGAGGGGACGGCAGCAGCGCCTGATCGGGGGGAGGCTCGGCATCCCGGAGCTTCAACTCGGAGCAGCAACAGCCACCG
>JANRGW010024578.1:0-29686 GCA_024733675.1 Psilopsiagon aymara | reverse complement strand
AACAAAAATGCAGTTAAGGGGTATTGATTATTCTTTTGCTAAAATGGAGATCTGATATCCTGAGGGATAATGTACATGTATGAGTAAACAAATAAGAAGGGGTCATTTTTGGTTTCAAATCAAGGTGATACATTCAATCTTTAAATGGTCTTCATTTGCTAAATCCATGTCAAGTATAGCATAATTTTCAGCTAAGGGCCAAAAGCTACCAGAAATTAAGTTAAACTTCTGATGCTTCAATATGAGTTTTCTTTGAAATTTGATGTAAGAGAAGGCTATCTTTAATAGTTTTAATAGAGAAACACCTATTGCCAGTCAACTGAAAGCTTTAGTAACACAAACAGAAGAGCTGCTACTTAAGCCAAGTTTCTCAGAGAGGGAGATCAGAAGTGGGGATTTTTGTTGACATCATATAGTAATATTTGTCTATCTTAAAAAAAAAAACAAACACAAGAAAATCCAGTATTTATTTTCTAAAGCAGTTCTTATTTCTCTGTCACTGTTTCTCTACTGTGATTTCCCTGATAATTGAGTTGAAATGCAACAATCTATTCAAATCAATATATTAAAAAAAAAAAAAAAAAAAAAAAAAGAGAAATAAATTCCAGTGCTCCTTTGACTCAGAAATGGCTTTAGAATTTGGAAAATAAATTTTAAAGGGAGTAATTTTCTGTTTGGTGCAGACAATGTTTAAAATAACCCATGGACCCTGTCACCGCTACTTCAAATTAAGAGATTATGGAGTGCTAGTATAAGGGCTCAAAGGCCTGTAGTAGGTCTTAAAATCAAAGACAAAAGTCTCTGGTTTTTGCACATGGCATACATAGGAAAGTTACATGGAAATCTTAAAGGAACAGAATAATAGAAATTTTTTAGGTTGGAAAAGACCTTTAAGATTATCAAGTCTAGCCATTAACCCAGCACTGCCAAGGTTGTAGGGGGAGGCCTTAAGGATAAAAGCCCTAAAAACACCCACCACTAAACCATGTTCCCAGGTACCACATCTGTGTGTCTTTTAGATATCTCCAGGGATGGTGACTCCACCACTTTACTGGACAGCCTGTTTCTAATGCTTGACAGCCCTTTTGGTGAAGAAATTGTGCCTAATATCCAATCTAAATCTCCCCACTGTGTCCTGAGGCTGTATAGCCCAGTTTAGTTTCACTCGATAAACACATGAGTAATTGTTTAATTTCACAGGAATTAAAGTCTGTGGAATTAGCACTAATTTTTTAAGCTTCTTGTGAATACTATAATGTGCAAGCTTGTAAATTAATTATGTGTTTTATTTGCTGAGCTGAATAGCTGATAGGTTACTAACCTACAGAACTTTTGGATACTTACTATAATTGTTATGTCTTCAGTGTGTTAACTTGCTGCCTTTTTTTTCAGTCTCACAAATATATCATACAAGCATTGGTGCTATATAATAGTTGGCCACTTAAAGAGAGTCAGTCTCTCTTTGTTCAAGAACTGAAAGAAATGGAGAAAAATGAAAGCAAAGGTAGGTCAACATATGTATTTATTCAAACATCATGTTACTGACTAAAAAAAGTTGTATTGCTACAAGCCACAACCATGATTTTTTTCTTTTATTCACTGTGAAATAATTAAGCTATAAGGCTCTTTGTTCTGTGGTTTATAGAAATGAAGTTTGATTGCATAATTCTGTATCTTCAGTTCACAATTTATAAGGAAATCAAAGAATACACTGCAAAACTCACCTGAGTTTCTTAGGGCTTAACTTTTAAGTAGGGATCTAGAACAGCTACAGAAGTATGACTGCTTCTATAGTCAGAGACTGATGAGTGTAATGTAGAAGCACAGTGCCTTGGCAAAGTACATCCAAACACAGAATTTCTCCCGAACTCAGGCAAACTCACCTGCTGATAATTTAAGAAAATGCACTGAAAAGAATAATAATAAAAAAAAAAAAAATACTGTTTTAGGATATGTATTATTTCTGTGCTATTAGGAGAAGAATTTAGGTAGGAGGCAAGATTAGGAAAGGCCCTAAGGACAGGCTGGGTATTCAAGCCAGGAAAGGGACAGAGAAATTGAAGAAGGTTTTCTTTTTTTTTTGTAGATTCTCCTGTTAAGGGACAGGGGGGAAAAAAAGAAAAAAGGGACACAAAACCCAAAGCAAGCAAACAAACAAAAAAAGAAAAGCCCGAACCAGCACACATTAAAAGCCATTAGAATACTCGTCAGTATCCTAGAAATTAGATAAATGTCTCATATTTGTTTCTCTTTATGGTTTAGATCTTAATTATGTAAGAGGAATATTTGACATGCTGAATCAAACAGCCTGAGAGAGGCGAGTCAGCTGCCACTCCACATCCAACCATGAGTGATGCTGGAGATGCAGGCACAACAAGCACACAGAGCACATACACACTGCATACATACATATATACATTGCCAGCCATGCAGATCACAGACACCTAGAGCACTCACACAAGCGCAGATAGTGCCAGTGGCCTCATCCTGCTTCCCTCTCTGGCTGAACAGAATGGAAGTCCAGTGGAGAGATTTTATATGTATGTATGTGTGTGTATATAAGGTGGATCCTTCCAGCAGCTGGACTTAAAACACCCGGTCTGCCAGTAGCTGGCCCTTGGATCCCATATGAGCTCCTGAGGCTGCAGCCGTACTCTAGCTGCTGGTGCAGACTATCACACTCACATGCACATATACAGGTAATTCCCCTGTGCTCTCATTCCTAAATTTCCTGTAGAACCTAAAATAATAGTTTCCACTATTCATTAAATTACCAATATCATCAATCTAATCAATATTATAGTTCTATAAATCAATTTTTCAAATATGAAATAAGGAGAAATTATTTGCATTGTCCTCCTTCTATATATGTGCACTTGCTAATACCCTTTAATTTTCTTTCCATCTTTAAATCTTTTTTCTGACTGTGAACTTCAAGCAATTTGAAAACTGAGATTTATCGTTTAAAGCTGCCAGCACCAGCTGTCAAACACACAATTCGTGTAATAGCAGTGTTGCTGTGTAACCAAAAAGGCATCCTCTTACCGTGTGAGTTTTAGGAAAGCTGCAATGAGCCAGGTGGAAAATTCCTGAAACAAATTTTCACCATTTTAGTTATCACTTTTTCATGCAAGTCAACAGTGCCATCTGGAGTTAGTTTTGTGTTAAAGCTAATTTATCATGGCGAAAGCATATTTCGGCTTTGTATTAGCTTTACTAAAGTCTTTTAGACTAGTCTCCATCTAAATAAAGACCCATACTATTATTCTGCCAGTATTCACCAATATTAAAAGTATTTATTAAGAGCGTTTTTGAAGAAAGTAAGCTCTCTGGCGTACAGATGCTGTAATAATTCTGTATGTGTGGATGTTTTGAGGTTTTCTTTCTTCAAAATCCATAATACTGCAGTTTGGCAATAATTTTGAAAAGAGCTGTGTTAGCAAACGTTATTTCATGACTAACATTTAGTCATATTTATTATATATGAAATCTCATTAAATGTTTTATTAAAGAGCTCATTGCACAAACAAAACATTAAAAAGGCATTAACCAGGAAATCCTAAGTACACAGAAATTAGAAAGTGCCAGACTCTATTATTTATACAGTCTTTATTATTTTCTCCCTTTTTTTCCCCACTTCCATTGGGAACTGTTAATGGGGCAAGACTTCAATGGAAAAATAGTTAGAAAAACCCTAAGGCCTGAATCATAATTCTTGTGTGAAAGTGGAAAAAATAGCAGGGAATCTCGCAACTGCTAATAGCCTTTTAAGTTGTTTGACTATGTGAACAAAATTATTTAAAATTATTTTAAGATTTGTTTTGTATACCTGACTTTCAACTATTGCCTTTTGGGGTTCTTTGGTTTTACTTTTTTTTGTCGTAAGATCAGAAGTTTTACTGTGCAACTGTCACAACCCAGAACTGAATTATCAGTGTGTGCTCAGTGCTGTCTGTAGCATGTGCTTAATATGTTGTTTTCAGCTAACTCAAGAGTATTAGCTGTTGATACAAGAATGCTGTTTGTCCAACTGGAATAGTAGAGGGAGACAGGGTGACTAACTGAGGTAGTAGAGGCAGGTTTGAAAAGGTAGAGGTAATATCCTTTGGAATAGTTCTTTTTTAGCTCCAGAGCTGGGAAATTTTCTCCCATAGGTTTTCTTTTCCCACTGGAGAACTTGGTGGCTCATGCCAAGGGCAAGATTTCACAAGACGTTTAACAGGGTATTCAATTCTCCCTCTCTCTTTTCCACCTTGCCTGTCTGTAGTGATTCACCACTCGTGATTTAAGCCCAGCTCGTAACTCAGAACCACAGTCACTAGCTCATTCTCCTCTTTTTCCTCCCCCAGCTCCTGGAGGGATGGAGGGTAGAATCAAAAGAATGTAACTCCCACGGGTTGAGATAAGAACAGTCCAGTAACTAAGGTGTAACACAAACCACTACTGCTACCAGCAGTGATAATAATGATGAGGGAAATAACAAGGGAAGAGAATAAAGCCGCTCACCACCCACCGACCAATACCCATCCCAACCTGAGCAGTGATCTAGCTCTTCCAGGTAACTGCCCCCAGTTTATATACTGGGCATGACATGTTGTAGTATGGAATACCTCTTTGGCAAGTTTGAGTCAGGTGTCCTGTCTCTGCTTCCTCCTGGTTTCCCCTCTTCGCTGGCAGAGCATGAGACCCAGAAAGTCCTTGGTCAGAGTAAACATTATTTAGCAACAACTAAAACCATCGGTGTTATCAGCGCTGTTCCCAGGCTGAAAGTCAAAAACAAACACAGCACTGCACCAGCTACTAAGAAGGAGAAAAATGACTGCTACTGCTGAACCCAGGACATATCAAAAAGTAGATCACTGAGGGTATTTGATGGTGCTAGAGTTAACAGACCTGTAGACCTTGAAGTCATGCTGTAAAACCACACTATAATAATGCAACCACAGTGGTAGTTTCCTCCTCTCCTGGTGTATTTTTATGCAACCTTAATATCTGGATGATCCGGGCATTGGAAAGATTCTTGATGTTGCTATCTGTTGAGAATATCTCTGACTGAGGGTCCAGTCAGGGACAGGAAAAGAAACATCTGAATTTCTCAATCATTTCGTAACCAAATCTGAAAGTCTTTCATGGGACAAGTAAGAGTTAATTCTGCCATCAACTGGGTAATCCCTCTAAATGCTTGTGTTCAATGCTTTATTTCAAATACTGGGAGCATAGTATCTTCTCAAAGAAAACTTCAAGAAAACTCCTCTATATTTTACCTATGAATAACGTACATTTTCAATAATCTGAATTTCATAAACCAGGAGTAAGTGGTCTGTCTTGCCTAAACAAAAAAAAAAAAAAAAAAGGAGAGAGGGAATTGCTGTATCTGAATCTGTAATCTGAAGTTATAAATTTAAGATAGGAATCATTTAGTGTAATTATTCAGCTTGTCATGCACAGAACATCAGACGGGATGATCACTGTGGCTCCTTCCAGCATTAGACTAAGTGAATATCTGAGTAAATAATTGAAAAATGGTAGAGAAGTTATTTTCAGAGTTGATATCAGCTGTTTGTCATCACTGTCAACTGGTGTGATGCCCAAGCTTTCCTTGGTGCCACAGACATGCAGAAACTGCCACTGAGAGTTTGTGATGATTGATGTATAAGCTGTGAGCTGGAATGGCCTTTTACTTTCTGTATCATCTCTCTGCCTTCCTTTCTTCTTATCGCATCCCATACAAAGCAGTTGCTTGGCTTTGTCATTAGAAAAGCCCTGAGGAACTATTCATGTCTCCCTCAGAGTCAACTGTGTCATAGGCTGCATGATATAGTGCCAACCTGCAGCCAGTGCTCCTCCAGGAATATCTCGGGGATGATCCTAAAACTGGGGAGACTTTCTGCTTTGCTGAGGGAGGAAGGAGGGCTGGGGGAACCTGTGCAGTGCAGCAAACTTTTAGCTAAAGGAGCTAAGCCTTTATATCATAGTATCGTAAGTCACAAAACAGTTTGGGTTGAAGGGACCTTAAAAGATCTTCTAGTTCCAACCTGCCTGCTATGGGCAGGGAAATCTTCCATTAGACCAGGTTGCTCGATGCCCCATTCAGTCTGGCCTTAAACACTTCCAGGAATGCGATGTCCACTCCTCTGGGCAACCTGTTCCAGTGTCTCACCACCCTTACAGAGAAGAATATTTTCCTAATGTCTAATCTAAGTATCCCCGTCAGCTTAAAGCCATTCCCCTTTGTCCTGTCCATACGTGTGTCGTTGTAAAAAGTCCCTCTCCAGATTTCTTGAAGGCGCCCTTTGGTTACTGGAAGGCTAGTACAAGGTCTCTCTTGGAGCCTTCTCTTACCCAGGCTAAAAAAGCCCAACTCTCTCAGCCTGTCTTTGTAGGAGAGGTGCACCAGCCCTCTGATCATCTTTGTGGCTCTTCTCTGAATCTGTTCCAACAGGTCCACGTCCTTCATATGTTGGGGGTCCCAGAGCTGAACAGACTAGTCCAGGTGGAGCAGAGGGGAAGAATGGCTGGTCAGGCTCCTTTAAATTTAGCCCAGCATACAGTTGGCTTTCTGGGCTGCAAGTGCACACTGCTGAGTCATGTTGAGCCTTTTGTCAACCAGTACACCCATGTCCTTCTCCTAATTGTCCTGCTCTCAATCCAGTCTCCTCCCAGCCTGTAGCTGTGCTTGTGTTGTTGTACAGGACCTCTGGAGTTAAAGCAGGATACCTCATTTTAGCCCTGTTACTTCATGTGCTTGCTTGTTATTTGCTAACTTCTCAGTGTATGCACAAGAGCCCTGTCATTTCATATGCTTGTTTGTTGTTTACTAATTTCTCAGTGTATGAATAAGTCCAGAGGATCAAAATGTTAAAATTCAGAATTGTAGAATATTTATAGAAGCCAGACAAAGCTTGTGGTATCCCATAATATAGCAAGCCTTTGATATCATTTAGGTAATAACACTGAATGTCTCTTGAGTGTTTCTATAAACAGTAAATTATTTATCTTTAAAAATTAATAATTCACTAAATGATGCATGCACACTAGCCTGAGTTATGGTGCTAATGTGTTATGATAATGTGAAATTAAATGGAAAGCCATTTATGTAATGATATTATAACTTACTTGCATTTCCTCTGGAGTTCTTTTAGTATCTTCAATATTTGTGGAGACCACTTTAATTTTTGCTTTCGTTCTTTAATGTATGCTTTGGTAGCATTGCATCAGTTTAAGCTTAGCACTTTGGTGCCATTTTACATTATTTAAGTAGCATCAGAAGGAATAATACAATTTATATATAAATACATGTGTAATGTATGATGTAATATACTTTTATATATATTTGTATGTGTAGTTATGTGTGTATTATGAATATGTTTCTATATATTTAATATTTGCAATTTGATATATCCATATAACTTCAGCAGATCATTGCAGATCTGGTCCAAAGCTCATTAATCATGCAGCACAATGATTTGTCCTTAGTAGAAAGAAATTAGAAAAGCATAGCATTAAGGGAAAGGTATCTTATTATTATCAAATTGTAAAACAGTCACTCATTTCCTCTTTTTTCTAAGAGAAATACCCTGTTTTACTGTATTGACTAAATCTAGGTGTCCAGCAGTTGTTTAACATTTCAAGCAGTATGAAGTTGGAGAGAAACAGAGATTTCAGACTCAGATCTTAAATCTTTCTCATGGTGTTGTGGGTTGTTTCAGTTGACATGTTCCTTATGCTGTTAAAGCTATATACTAATATAGGTTTGTTTCATTTATTTATTTACTTGCTTATTTATTTAACAAGAGTATTATATGCAACAAGTCTTCTTAACAACTCCCCCCAGCTAAGACGGTGCAGAATCAGTGTTACAAATGTCAATTCTCAGTATCTTTAATTCAGATACATGGAATACATACAGCATATACATGTAGTGATAAAATAATTAATCCAAAATGTTCCCAGATAGTTCTAAGAATGATAATTTTGAATTTCTTAAATACTCATCAAATCTCAAATATGGTTCTTTGCCTTAACTTCCTCACGTTTCTGCTGGGGTGTACCTTCCCTTCTGCTCTTCGCACTTTCAGAGATATAAGCATATGAAGTAGTAAGAACATTAATTTTTACCTATTTTGAGCTTTTGACCAGTCTAGTGCATAACACTGATAGAGATTATATGAGACTCTATAAAAGAAAGAAGAGTCAGACTGTGATTCTGTACACTGCCATCTTTGGAGTGACCCATGCACAAGGCAACAATGCAGTGACAGGTATGCAGGGACCGTGGCAAACTCACATTTAAGCCCTGAGTAAAGCGCTATATAGGACAGATAAAGCTGTCATTGTAAGTCTGTTTTTAAAAGTTATTTTGTATCTATGCTATTTCTTTATCCGACAATAAATGTTAGTGTAGTACCAGCTAATAATGTAGTGTAGTGCCAGCTAATTAACTGACTTCTCTTTGTCTTTCTGTATGGCTGTTTTGTGCTGTTATTCCACCCTGGATATTATATGGGGAAATATATTTATGGATGACAATGGATCCTCTAACTCATCATACATCATAACCACATCTGAATAGTACATGGCAAAAAGCATGAGGAGCACAGCTTTCCCCTAACGCACAGTTTTTCTGAAGTACATAAGTCTGCAAGTGTTCGTAAAACAACCAGAAAAACAAAAGATAAAGCATCTGAGAAGACAGAAAAAGAGAAGTCCACTAAAGAAAGAGGATCAATTCTATCTCTTGTTTCTCCACCTGAATTTCAGGTGAGAACAAAACAAAAAATTGCATTTGTTGAATGTGCTATCATTGTACCAAGATCAGTCTTACTTGCGCTTCTAGCATATCCCCTTTCATTTCTCTATGCCCTGCTTTGCTTTTAGCTTTGCACCTGAGATTGAACTACATATGTAAAATACATGCATCCTGCGTTTAGAGATGTAATTGCACATTTCTTTGTTTATGTATACAGCAACTATTAACTGTTCTTTTTGTTGACTTAATTTCAATCTCTGCTGAAAGTTTATTAAATTTCCTGAATTCACCATCTTCATGTCCCATTAGTCCCCCACTGTAGCGGTTTTCATGGGTTCTCAGGAAGATGAAATAGGTGTTTCAACTATAGTCAGTTCCCATCTCATATGTCACGTTTGCCGTTAGTTTTAAGATATACAGTGTTAGAAATATTGTTACCTACTTGCAAATTCTTCTCACCTGTGGTGAGACAACCCCAGTGTTCTGTGCTTGACTGAAAGGCTACTGCCAGCCTGTATGCCTTAAAAGGAATAATTGACTTTATGGATTGCAAACATATTAATGGAAGGCAAAGGAGAAACCGACAGCTCCTCATTTAATGGTACTGCTTTTGCTGGGAATTTTGCTGCCTCATGGCAGGTAGTTCAAGAGAAGAGCATCTCCAAAGAGTTTTTCATAAGAAATCTCTATTGAATTGTTTTGTTGACTAAACTTACTGTTCAGCAAACTTCCCAATGATTCATATCCACACACAATTATATAGAGATCCAGAATAGTGCCTTAACCCTTCTTTCTGAGTAATCTGAATGACTGCAGGTGAGATTGTTTGCCATAGAAATGCAATGCAGATTCAGGCTGTCTCAGATTTTAGCAGCAGTTATGGCATCTGCTAGGGGTTCTGGGATGTTGGTATTGGGAGCTCTTCAGGCTGACACTAAAACAGATGCAAGTTTAGAGATGGGACTGCTTACAGATAAAGAAGATGCTCATCTTTAGTATCACATGAAAGCTAAACTCCTGTCTTCTAAATCTTAGGCTTAAATCTTCTGCAGATGGTAGTTTCCAGAAATACATGCAGCACAGTATCTCATGCAGCACAATATCTCATTCATTAGTCAAACAGCAGAATAGTCTCCTAGATTTCAGGCGCTACTTGTACCCCACAGTTTTGGAGAATCTATCTGTTAAGGTGATTTAGAGTTTGTGAAGTGACTGGGAAAAATCCTGGTGCATCATAAGATAGAGTGAGATGTATTTCTACACAAAAAGCCTAGTAAAAAGTTTATGGAAGGAAAAATGGAAAGGCAGGGAAAAAAGGGAAAAGAGCAGGAAGATGAGAAAGTCACTGCAAAGTATTCTTGTTCAGACAGTGTTCAGAAGAACCGGAAGTGTGGAGCATGCTGCATGAGAGTGGGGGGAAGCATGTAAACAAAATACCTCAAATTGCTTCTAGACATTGTCAAGTAATCTTTCTTTGACAGCCACTGATTGTGTAGTAATGCATGTCAAAGTCTATCAATGGAGAGTATATCTGTTGGGAAAATCACCAGGATATGGAAACATACCTTTATCCTAAATAGTGGTGTTAGATGTACACTGATGAATACATTATGTTTATGATACTTCACTTTCAGCAAGCTGCTTCAAACAAACCGCACTGGACTTTACGTCTAGTTAGTGAACAGAGAGAGGCAGACATTCTGGAGGTGAAGAAAGACACACAGCGAGCAGATGAGATCAAAGCCATGAAACAAGCATGGGAGTCTGCAGAGCCAGGAAGAGCTATCAAGGTAATATCAAGGTGCAGTCTTTGTAGTGATGTTTCTTCACAAGTTCCAGGAGTTGCTGTGGTCGTAGAGCGGCTGCCACAGCAGAGACCTGACTTCATATGGCTGTTGTCTTCACCACTCTGTAGAAGACAGGAAATTTTACACAGCTTAAAGAATCAAAAGTGATTTGTGCATGAATTCTGTGCAGAAATCCAGACCATCTTCTTTAGACTTCTGTAGATCACTGAGACTTTAGATTCTACCTTACAAAACAAAGTTTATCCTTAGAAAACCCACTTCCTTTACACAATTGCAAAGCTGCTACTTGTGAAGTGTTTAATGCTTAGCATGAACAAATTCTACTGAGACATACACTGTTGCAAACATGCCAAAAAGATTTCTCTTGAAGAACTAACATTTTTCCGTATCATCACTTGCACTGTCCCTGCAGCCAGGATTCTCAAGTTCACTCTGGGTTGCAGGTTACACATGAGTCTGTACTGCTGCTCTGTATGAACTCACTGTTTTGGAGAAGCAATACTAATTCAGGATCTCCTAGGAGGAAATGGTATTTCTCTAAGAAGGTGCAATTGGTGAATGTTTTCTGACCATGCATTCAGCTTTTGAGGGTTTTTTGTTTCTTTTGTTTGGTTGGGGTTGAGGGGTGGTTTATTTGGTTGTTGGGGTTATTTTGTTCTTGTTGCATTTTGGTTTGGTTGGGGTTTCTTTGGGGGGGGGGGCGAGTAGTTTGTTGGGGTTCTTTATTAAATCCAAAAATTAGTTTAAACTGCCAAAAGGTCAGTGTTTTCTCAGTATTCCACTGTATGATGATCTTCAGTATAAGTATTCAACTTCTCAGGACTGATTCAATGGGAACTGTAACATCATTTCTGATTCCAGCCCCAGGCAGAGTTGCACACTGCATTCTGGTGTTAGGTTTGTTGTTGACAGCATCATTTCCTCATTTGGGATGTGTACTAAATATAGCCAGTATGCATGAAGCATTTAAACTGTACTCCCTACTTTTCATTTTACTGAACTACCATCTCATAATGCTTTACTTAGGGGTCTTATTCATATATGCATTACACACTTGATAGAAATTAAAGATGAACTTTAAATACTAATGCTAATTTGTTTTTCCTCTATACAACACATTAAAACTAAACAAATAAAGGTTCCAAAATGTTATTAGAAAAATTGGATGTTTAATGTTGACAGGTTATTATTTCAGAAAAAAAAAAGTATCTATTGGAGATGTGGCTTGAATATGCCTCTGACATGAAATGTGGTCCTCTTATATATATGTTTTTTTCACCCCAGTGGTTCACTAATACTATTCCTGTTGTCAGAAGTGATATTTTCATAGATCAATAAAATATACTCACCAGTAATATGAAGTAGCATCATAACTCTAATGCAATGGATTTGAAGATTTACGCTCTTATTGACCACTTAGAGATTTCTACATTTGAAAATTCTTGAGGATTTAAAGTATTCAGTAGAAGTTTTCTTATCTGGATTAAAACTTTGTTCTCTAGGCTTTTCAGGAACGCATGCGGTTTATTAATAAGTTTGTTGTGGAGGAGCCCAGAGATGGGACTGAGACTGCCAGTTTAACACCTAGTTCAGGAGAAAGAGGTAAGGGTGCAACTTTCTGTCAAGCATGTCTTCGATTCATCCTGTTCATCACGTCCAGCTCCTTAGAAAAGACTTCTGCATTAAATACTGATAGTAAATGGATAGAGAAGCCCCAATAAAAGGTGTCCAAATGCATAATGGCATGCTTAGTCACTTATCTTTTTCATCCTCTTTGTTTTAATTGTTGCATTGTTCTTTTTTCAGACACAGATACAGCTTCACACCTCTTGGAGGCTGCCAAGTTATCCTTAAGCAAACTTTAGGCAGTCCTTCTGTACTGGAATTCTAACCCTAAAATAACCTGAATTTTTTGGAAGTTCCCTGGAAAATACCTACTCCCTCAACTCCAAGTTTGGTACCAGAGGTCATTAGTGTAGAAATATTAAAAAATTGTTTAGGAGCTGAAGTAACATATCAGTAGGACACTGTCACTTCTAATGGACATATTCATTGTTAATGCTCGTGGAAACTGTTTATGGACAGTGTCTCGAAGTGTGGTGTCACAATGTGCACACTGAGTAGCATCAGTTTCCTGGCAGCTTCCCTATGTGTTGCCTAATTTTATTTAATGGTTACAATTTCTATGCAGTCTTCTTTTATATTCTTTGGCAATTACTGGACTCTGATGAAAATCTGAACTGGGTGCAGGGCTGCATGGCTCTTTGTTGTTACTGCTCTTCTGAGAATAATGGAGAGAGCAGGCCACCTCAAAACGGAAAGTATAGTACCCCATCTGATTGTGACAATATCTGGTTATGGCTCCAGTACATAACTTGTTAAGTTTAATATTACTGTGATTAATATTCTTAAGAATAATATTACTGTGAGGGTGGTGAGGCACTGAATGGGTTGCCCAAGGAAGTTGTGAATGCTCTATCCCTGGCAGTGTTCAAGGCCAGGTTGGACAGAGCCTTGGGATGACATGGTTTAGTGTGAGGTGTCCCTGCCCAAGGCAGGGGGGTTGGAGCTATAGAATCTTAAGGTCCTTTCCAATCCTAACTATTCTATTTTATAATATTTTGCCAGTCAGGTAAGTAATTCTTCTGGAAATGTTTCAGAAATTAAAGTAGAGCTAATCCTCACCTTATGCCTTAGACAAACACATCATTAGTTACTTTTTGCATTCCAAAGGAACTTAAGTACCATTTCCTCTAAGATAGTGGGTAAGGACTTCAGCCATAGACAGTAAATATACTGACAGTAAATTTTATTAATGCTCAAAAACCTATTTTTCCTACTTTTTGTGAGAAAATTGCAGTGATATTTTTAAAATGCTTCAATTGATTACTACTATAAGTAGGGTAATAAGAGAGTTTTTATGGAAACAAGCTACTGCAGTCATCATTAAATCTCACCACATTTCACAAGCATTTTCAGCACATCCAGATGAATAGAAAGAAGGAAACATTGGAACAGTCACAGTACAGCTCACGCTTAATACCAGATGTGTCATCTTACTGTGAGAATAATACATTAAAGCATAACATGTTTACTGTCCATGTGGTTAAAGATATTCTAAGACTTAAGAATGACAATTTTAAGTTGTCATGGGACCTTTTATCTTTAGACTGGTATTTCCTAAGCTAAATCTTTGCCCAAAAGGGAATATATATTTTTAAAACTACAGCCAGAACTGAACAATCAGATTTGTGTGTGTGTGTGTGTGTTTTGGTTCTTTCGTAGTTTGGTTTGTTTGGGGTTTTTTTTAAATAAAAGAATTCCTTGCTGATTAGAAGTTGTTCTTATATTCTTTAGACACTTAAAATTGATTGTTCTTGCTTAGATTTACAAATGTGCTTGAGTACTGTGGATTTAGCTAAAATACATATATTAATTTCAAACTAGCATATGTGGGTTTTTTGCAGCTTCTTTGATTCTGTCAACACTGTTCAAAGTAAAAAGGCAGAAATGGTATATCATCTACAACACATATTTAATAATGTATTTTGCTGATTCAAAAGAAAAACACAACTATGTGATAATGTCGATGGAGCCTCCTATCATAACTGAATAACCAGTTTAATCTGTTCTGTTGTAGATTCTGTTACCACAGGAACGCAAGCATCACAGGCCGATACTGACTCAAGCTTACAAATGCAGCAAAAGAAATGGGAGCCTATAGACCTTAATCCTTACATGAGGTAAACTGCAGCAAGAACAATTAACTCCCAGTGAAATACTGAAATGAAAGACTGTCTAAAGATTTTCATATGTAGATATTACTAAACACAATATATTTTATGCAGATGTATCCTATCTGTAATTGGATGCATTATAATAGATGTGAATTTAGACTTTGTCTTTCACATGTCATTGAAGTAAGCTACAATTCTATCACACACGTGTTAAGGTTGCTGTGAAAATCCTGGCCCATGTTTTATCTGCCCTTTATGTTGTTTACACAAAATCACTCACTAGTGAATGCAGAAGTGTAGATGGCATTAAGATACAGTTTTCAGCTTTGTTTTTTTTGGCATGAATGTGTTCCAAAATCTGTACTTTCCTACATCCATTTATAATTACATCCTTTCCTTAAAAGTAACACAGGTCAAAGGTGCTGAATCATTGCACTGCACGTAATGAGTATGTGACATAAAAATTTGAAGAAAATGCACTTGCAGGCAAATATGTTAATTTCAGTGGTCATCTTGAAGAAAGCACGTATGAAGGTTGCAGGATGTGATGTTAGATTCAAATAATATATTTGACAAATGAAGTTCAGTTAATAATAATGCCTAATACCTGAATAATTATATTAATTATATTCTTTATTCAAAAAAGTATTAATTATTACTTGCGTTGATGTGAAGTTGCCTAGCTGATAAACATGCAGTTGCATGTTTGCTGTGCTGCAGGTAGAACCAGTTCATGTTTAAGTTCATTTGTGTTCAGTATGGCTTTTATGCAGCTCATTGATTTTCAAAAGACCTTAGAACATGATGAAAAATCTCCAGATTTAATTTTAAATTGAGTGGGAAACCGGTTTTATATTGAAGTGAATAACATTAAAACAGTAGAAAATACAACAAAATATTTCCATAGGCTTGAGTCTTGTAAGCGTTTCATTTGTCTTCAACTCCCTGACTTTTACACTAGTCATTTAAGTCAAATTATAAAAATAAATTATCCACTTAGCTGCCATTATGCCATGGCAAAAAAGAAAAATAAAAATACATTTGTCTCATTGCTAAAGTATAATATTAAAATAATTTGGAAATGTAGTTCTTGCAAATTAAAAATAAGGGTCACATGTAGGAGTTTTTCGTATGCTCAAAGATGAGCATGATTTTACGAATATTTTTAAAGTAGGCATTCAAGTATAAGACCTGGCCTCAGGAATGTACTTGCTCATCAGTGTTATATATATACTTAAGCAGAGAAACCGTGATTCTTTAACCATATCTATCCATAAGATGGTGACATTGCATTATATAAACTAAATATATGCATATTGGTGTTAAGCAAAATATATACCACCTAAACACGTATTTGAAACAAGACAAATATCTTTGTATTTCCTTCAGGAAAACAATGTCAGAGCCTGTGCTAAGAAATGAGTTTATTATTCAACAGCAAGAGATACGTAAAGCAGAAAAAATCAAGCATTTTAAGGAACTGCGACAGCTGGCTTTGGAACAAAGAAAACAAGAACAAAATGACAGAGCTCTGCTGAAGAAAAATATACTTGAAATGTATGAGAATCTGCAGGTAGGTGTTCTAGATTAATCTCCAGTAACTATTACTGTGACAGCCACCACTACAGTGAATATCTTGATGAACCATTCTCAAGATTTTTGTATTCAGTACCAATAATGAGAAACAGTGAACAAGCTTGAAGTGTTGCTTGGGCAAAGGCTAAAACTAGAGGTTCTAGGGGAAAACAAAAAAAGTACTGTAAAATTTCCTTAATATGATATTCTTAGTATTTTCTTGATACAGCTCTTTGCAAAAACACTAAGAATATCACCGTAAATGGACAATTACAAATGGAAATAAATTAAGCATTTGACATACATGACCAGATGCATATTAGATAAAGCATCTTTGGTCTGGCTATTTCTTTGGTTATAGAATTGTATAAAACTTTTTGGAGAGTAATAGAGAGCAAGTTAATTTACATAGGAGGCTGAGCATCCTAAAGCATCTTACAGCAAAGTTAGAGGATGGAGTTTTCTTGGAGTATGCATGATGTCAGCAAACAAATATATGGAATAATTAACTAAAAAAACATGTTATAAATAATAAATTTGGTAGCATAATTATAAGATCTATTCTTAGGATTAACTCAGGCAATGCATTGCACATGAAATCAGTACAAATATCTTAACAAAATCAGCTTTACCCTTGATTGTCAGCAGGAACAAAATGATTCTTACACAGTGGTGATATAATGACCACTAGCAATCGGTTGGTGACTATTCAGAACTCTTAAAAATGGGTAAGAGACAGTAAAAATAATTTTACATTGAACAAATCTAACTACAGAAGTCACTCGAAAACATATTCTTAACACGTTCCCAGTCTGATTTATATTACTAAACTACAAGTCTGCATGGAGCCATAGTTCTCTAACAGTGACTGATTGATCTCAATAAGAATGCATATCCAGGTTTTCAGATGCTGCTATAATTTTGGATGACTAACATATTCAATATTAGAAGCACAGATTTTTATTGAGTAGTTTCTAGACTCCTTCTAGAAAGTATGCCCATTAAGGGTGTTTCACAGTACTAACTTAAAATGAGTTACTTGTGAATATGCATACTGTGCTCATTAGCACTTGTATGTTCTATTTCATCCGTAGACCACAGAGAACTCTATAAAGATATCCAGGTTTTCCCTTTTTCCAGGGTGGAAATGTAAAGGAAGAAGTTTTCAGAAGTATCTAAGTCCCACTTGCCCACAAGGTCTCATTGATTGTCAATGTGATTTTAGCTCCTTTAGTCCGTTAAAAGATTGGAACTTCTTAGCCATTTAGGCATTTCTGAAAACAAGTTTTTAAGAGACGTGTTTAAAATAAAAAAGCAAGCCAGTAACTGAAGAGGGACTAGACCCAGATAGGTACCTAATCTGCCGCCTATCCTCCTTTCACACAGTTAGCTTATTATGCCAGCAATTTTTAAAATATTTTAATGAATTTTCTCTTCTTGTTCATGTTGAAAAGGCTGACATACAGCTGTGTCACTGTGAGACATGAAAGTAACAGGAGAGGTGTACTGCCTGTACTTAAAGAATTCCAAAGAGACACACAACAGGAAGAATGCAGTTGTTAGTGAGGAAACCAAGATTCATGTACTTGGGGGGTGTTGCTGTTTGTTTTTGGCTAGGCATCCTTAGATGAAGGACGGGACAGAATTCGGAATATTCGGGAAGTGTACCGAAATGAGCTGCTAGAGGCTGAGCGCAGAAAACAAGAAGAGCTGGAAGCTCAGGAAGCAGCCCTGCAAGCAGAGCAAGACGCACTTAAAAAAAAGCACAAAAAAAACACAGGGAAAAAGAAGTAGTTGCTACTTAATTGTATTAAATAATTTGGGAAAGAAAGTTTATATGCAAAGTTGAGAAATAATGTTGTTTTCCAGTATTTTTGTCAACTATATCATATTTTATCTCTTTGACTAGTACTAGTGAAAAAATTGATCTAGTATTATTCTTTTTGATAAAGTGTTCAGTAATTTACTTCTCATAAAAGTACTCAGTACTATTAGAGTTTGTATGTTTTACTGGAATAAAATTTTGCAGCAAAAATTCATATTCCATTCAGATTCTTCTCCCAAAATAGTATCTCTCATCTTTTTCCAGTCAAAACAGAACCACTCAAGAATTAATCAGAGTTGAAACAGTGAATGTAACCTATCAGTTCTGAAGCCATTTAACTTGGCAGAAGCATGAGCTCTTTAAGTGGATGACAGTTTATGAAGTTTGTAATAATTAAATAGTGGCATACCACATTTTTCATATGTGGGCATTGGAAGGCTTCCCAAAGCCTGGTTCTGTAGGCAGTCACAAACCATTTGTGTACTATAATATTTTTCCCTTTCATCCTTCACCTGAGTGTTTTTGAATCTCACAGTAACTCTGAGTGGCAAACTCATGGCACAACCTTCAAGGCTTGTTGAGTACGCCTTAAAATCCTATTACTCTTTGTCTCTTTGTCTTTCCTAAGCTATGTTTTGCCATGGTGGCTTTGCTCAAAGGGATTACAATAGACCCTTGGTTCCTACACCTTCGACTGGAGTTTAAAAATGTTTCTTAAAGGTAGAACCAGTGTGTGAATGAAATTCTTGCTTCTCTAAGCATAGAATTCTTATATATTTGGGGTATAGTAATCAAACACACAAAAATATATGCATTCATACTCACTAGCTAGCACTCTGTACTTGGAGACAATTGGCAAAACTCTTACAGTGGTGAAATCTCCAGACCAGACAGTCACAAGCAGAAGCTTAGGAAGTTAGACTGCTTACATATTGTATACATTCAGTATGTCCACTATGTCCGAAAGCATTTCATTATCTAGGCAACATGGGAAACTAGGATACTCACCTATTTGATACAAACCACGGAAATGTTGCCCTTTGCTTTCTGGCTGCTGACACTGGCTAGCCAGTGCATTTAATACTAGCTTTTCTTCTGCACCTTAATGATATACCAGATGTTCTCCTTCTGGTTTTGCCCACCTCTGGTTTATCAGTACGTTGCTGCCTGGCTTGAACTTCACTCACTCCTCTATCTATTCTGTGGTGTCTGTTCCTTGTACATCATCACACCTACACACCTCCTGTGGTGCCTCTGCCTCCATTTGGCCTCCTTCCTTTCACACACCATAAACTAAACTAACTGACCTGAGCTATTGTGTTTGAAAAGTAGGAATTGAAACCAGAGTCCTACAACTGCGCCGGTAATTTTTATTTCAAAAAGCAGGAGCTGCGTTTTGCTTTGACCCATATAGGCTGCAAATAAGAAGTCTGTCAGTCTTGTGCTATAATTGCTCTGACTTTGTCCTCTTTATTTTGGAATATGGGCTCTACTGCTTCATCATATTCCATCTTGTTTCCATGGCAATAGCACGTGTTAGTTGTCTTCTTATGTGAATCTCTAATGAGCTTCTGTAGAAGTTGAAGTTCTGTTCCTGATGTCACTGCAAGCACTATAATGACATTCTGTTGTAAAAATCAATCCAATTCCAAAAGCCAGCATAATTGACATCTGAATGTCAAAAATACAGCTAATAACCTGCATGATCACAACCCATCCCCATATGTAATCAACTCAGACATAGTGTACTCAGATTCATATTATCAAATCTAGTTCTCATGTTATACACAATTCCAAGTTTCATAGTTTTCTCATTTTAAGATTTAGTAGGGCATAAGAACAAGCTTGAAATTACGGGCTTTCTTACCAGTAAAGAACTTCAGCAAAGGACTGAAATGGGGGTCAAGCTCTTTACAGAACAAAGGAGAACAGATAGGGAAAGGTTTTCCGAGTCAAGAGATAATTGCTTGATCTTCTAACACGATAGCTGGTTTAGAGGTGCAATAGAGAGAGGGCTGTGCATCAAAGCATGCTTTACCAGGTATCTGGTAGCTTAAAGTCACAGAAGAGAGGGTTTGGATTTGGGGGAGTGGAAGCAGGGGTTGAAACAGTTGCCTTCTAACATTTCATGTAGAAAATCATCCATGAGAAAGTTTTCAGTCACTTATACAGCCTCTAATTTTTGCTCATGGAGAGACCCTGTATATGAAGAACAGCACAGATAGCTAGCTGCGTCCGTCTCTAAATGATGGCATTTAGTTGTCTTGTGACTTGGACAGTTGCATACTTATCCCCTGAAATGCAGAGTCTTACTCCAGAAGAAGAATGTTGCAATAGCCATTTCTGTACAAAAATGAAGAGGATGGATTACTCCAACAGGTCAGAAATCCTGATCTGCCTCTTGCAGAATGTTGTGTGCTTCTTACAGAGCCAGTCTACAATACTCTGATAGTAATTTGTGTGATTCCCCACATTTTGAGTACCTCCAACTCATATACAAATACAAATGTACATATACAGCTCATATACAATTCCAATCTCTACATTTAAAATGCTGTTGAACAGTCTCTTAGTCTGCAGTCATTGCTAAGGACTTGCATTTGTGTGAAGCAGTTTCAGAAACCAGCACAGCAGCACCTGAGACAAGCCTGGCTTTCTTCCTGTGGACCCCCTATGCAGTTTGAGAGGCTGAGCTCAGAGCTTAGGGCGCTACAGGAAATACTTTACAATTATACTTTGTAATTGGCTGAAATTTTAAATAAAGATTTAGAGATTCTTTAGAGCTGGGGGGAGGGGGGCGAACGCATCTTTCAGAGCATCTTTAAGGTTGAGCTGCATTCTGTAATGGTAAAACAAAAATCACTCACTTACTATATTAATTCCTGATACCCATTTCTCTTTCATATGAGGTATAACCAGTTTTTAAAAAGGAAATGTCACTGTTCACGAAAAGTTTTGCAAAGTTTTGATGGAAACTGCAAATGCCAAAGGAAAATGGAAACTTGAACACAGTAAGACTGCCTTATGAGTAATCCCTAAAGAATTTCTCAGAGTTTGCTTTCTTTACTTCCGCATTTTAGGAAAAAATGGTAGTATTCACCAAGCAGTGTAGGTACCTGAGAGAGAAATTAAGTCTTTGACTTGATAATTCAGTTTAATGGGGATTAACTCTGTGAAGAGGTAATCTCTTTGAATAATTCTTTGTAGATGTGTTCTGCCAAGCTTTAGTGATTTTTCACTGCCTGATCCTTTTCTTTTGACCAGCCATTATGAACTAGAAAGGATCTTTTTCATTAAAATACATATCTAAAGTTACTTTTTAACACAAGTAGCTTCATTAATCTTCAAATGACTTGTCCCATCTGCTTTGCTTTAATTTGGCTGGCATTTACACAATGAGTTACAGACCAAAAACCAGATTAAGACCATTCCAGGATGCCTTGCTTCTGAGACAAGCAATGTGCTGTGAAATCAGGCTCAGTACTGAGCTGCCAGTCTGCTCACCCCAGCAATGTGCAATTTACCAGCTCTGTCATTTTAATTCAAGAAAGAGACACAGCATTTATGCACATGCACAGCATTTTCCCTCCAAAAGGCAAGAAAAGTGTCTACATATTTTGTCTGGCAGAAAACATAAGAGAACAGCTCTGCATAATCACACAGCAGTTTGCAGAATGAAAGAAATCTCACATGCAGAGCCCTTTTCTCTCTCATTCATTTCTTGAATCTACCCTAATAGATTCAATATCTAGGTAATGTCTCAGTAACGTAAATATCCTTGTAACTTGCAGATAAACAAGATGATGTCCTCCATCCCAAAGGATGACAAACAGGAAAGAATCATAGATTCAGCTAGGTTAGAAAAGACCTTCAAGATCATCAAGTCCAACCTTTACCCCAGGACTGCCAAGATCACCACTAAACCACATCACTAAGGGCCTCATCTTCTTTTGGTGAAGAAATCTTTCCTAATATCCAGCCTAAACTTCCTCTGTTCAGCTTGAGGCCATTACCTCTTGTCCTGTTGCTCGTTACTTGGAAGAAGAGACCAGCCACCTCCTTTCTCCATCCTCCTTTCAGGTAGTTGTTGAGAGCAAAAAGGTCTCCCCTGAGCCTTCTCTTTTCTAGCCTAAACAACCCCAGTTCTCTCAGTTGTCCCTCATGGGACTTGTGCTGGAGACCATTCACCCACTTTATTGCCCTCCTTTGGATACAGTCCAGCACCTCAGTATCTCTCTTGTAATGAGGGGCAAATAGAAAATCAGGGAAGAAACTAGTCTGCATTGTATGAAGTGAGACAATAGCACAAAAGCAAGGTGTGTTGAAGATGCTACTAGTCAAAATCAGAGAAGAAGCGATGGGGTGGTCAGGTAAGACTCAGGACCTTTAATTTCTGTGTCAGTAAGAATGTGGGTAGGGACAGTAGTTCAGGGATAGTCAAGCTAATTTGAGAATGGGGTAACATACAAATATAGCCAAGATGTGTTACTTTGGGTCAGGTCTGGGTGCATACTCCTCTCTGAATCCTGGGCTCCTCTGCCTAACACACGGACATCTCCCTAAGGGCAAGTACCAAAATATGCCTCTTTCAGGGGCACATGGGAGGTGTTTGCTTTACATGTGATAGCCCAGTGGGTGCACCACAACCCACGGAAAACAACAGCCAGGCTTCTGTACCTGAGAGATCTGAAGTGGATGCTGTGGGCCTCTGACCCACCTAGCAGGACATCACAGATACCCTTCCCTGCACCCTTGAGTTGGGACCACCGTGCCATTCTCACAAGAACAAATGCAGAGAACAGCAAGAGAGCCTGACTCTGTGTATATGCCAACCCATTGCAAAGCTGGAACATGTGAGGAGGGATACAGCAGCTGCACTTCCAGGAATGTTGGTAAGGTTTAACTTGCCAGTAAGTCACATAAATGCAGTGTCTGACTAGAGAGACCACTGTTCTGTGTCCTAGAGTGTTCTACACTTAATTTCCATTGCATGGCTGAACACTCTACAAGTGGCAAAAAACAGACAACATCAGCTATTGCCATGGTACAGAGATAGTCAAAGCACTCAGCTGTATCATGGCTAGGAGGAACCAGAAGTAATTCCTAAAATCCTAGGATGGTTTGGGTTGGAAGAGACCTGAACGATCACGTACAGAAAGCAGGAAGTGCTAAAAGAGACACAAAGGGGCAGTGACAAATTCAAAATCCATCTATCCTCTCCTGTACTCTGCCCATGCAAGAGACCACAACACACAACTCTGCCCCTTCAGCCACCCTACACTACAGAGAAACCTTGCATTGGCTCTGGAGACAGCTGTTGGCTGAAGGTAGAATCACAGATCTAGAAATGAAGGAAAGACTGAAGCTGCTCCACTCCAAGACACCTGCACAAACAAAGGGATGAAAATGTATGTCACAGGGTTTTACATATCTTTCTCTAGTTCCCAGGAGTCATATTTTTATGGAATAAGAGACCAAAAAATAGTCAAAAGTGCCTAAAGCAATGCTTGTACTTTTCTCTCTCACGCCACAGAAATGTGGCATGAGCCAATGTGGGATTCAGCTTATGAAGGAACAAGAAGCTGCTTCCTCTCACCTTGTCCTTGCTCTTTGGAGAATGAGTTTAACAGCACTTCACTCCCATTATTAAGAGCCATCATCATTAGGAGAACAAGGGAATGTTTTTCTGTTGTTGCAGTGCAAAAGGTAGGTTTCCTAAAAGCACATTTCTCAGACTTGTTTAAGTAGTTTTCACCTATTCAGTGTTAACAGTGCCAAAGACTTCATTGGCATCTTAGCTTTTTTTGAGTGTTGCGATTTTTTTTCCTCCCAAATATATTAGTAACTTAACACATTGCAGCTGCGATGTTGCAGATGGAAACTGTTTCGATAATTGATGCTCTGAAATACCATTTATGCATTGTCTGAGATATTCAAGTGCTGTTTGAGGTGTTTGTCTGTATCCATATCTGCTTTCTCCTAAAGGCTGATTTATTCACTGTGAAACAAAACAAACAAAAATTCTGAAAACCTGGCTAAGGTAAGTATGTATTTCCCTCATATTTGCAAATCGGATGCACAGAAAAGCAAGTCAAAGTGAGATGTCATTCTATTTTCTGTCTTCTCACTGACCTTAGCAAGAGCTAGAGGTCTGTTATTTTCTCGCAGGTATCTATCAGCAGATGTGTGCTTGGTATATCATCTATATAATTTAACACACAGTCAGCACTGGTACTACAGTGCCAGCATGCAGTGCAGAATAATTGCAAATCAGGTGCAAGATGTTTTATAAGGCAGAATCCCTGCCCAATGAATTTCAGCTGGAGTTTTGCTGGAGGCCAGGACTTCACCAGCAGGATACACAGGGTAAGACAGCACCCTTGACAGGCCAGTAGAATACTTTGCTTCCGGATGCAACAGGACCCAGAGTCTCCTTGTCTCATCCTTTTTCACAGGTTCCACTGGATTCATTGCTACTTTCAAACCATCACCCAGTCCTAGATGGGGAAGCAATACAGATAAAACTGGAAATTACTTTAAACTCAAACCTACAGAAAGGTTGTGCCACAGTCATTTATCGTATCAAAGATAGTATGGGTTCTATGGAGGCAATGCAGAGCTCTTTCCAACCGAATCTGGAGGCTGAGTCTTTCAGTCACTTCTAAAAATTCATAATGATGGTTGTTGCCTAGAGGAATTTCTAAAATGAGATGTGAATTGTGTCAATGCCAACAGGTAATGTACACTGTGAATAAGGTAATTAAGAGAGTATTTAGTTTGCTAAATGTAAATAAATTTTTGTGTAGTCCTGATGCCGCTGTTTTCTCATGTAAAAATCTAAAATGTTATAGTTATTGAAAAGAAAATAGTGGCAGGTTTCTAGTCATTGTGAGGCGTCTCACCCCTTCTACCTGTATCATTATTTCCAAGTCTCATCAAAATACTAACAAGGCAAACACCTTGAGTGCACTCTCAGTGTTTCTTTGTGAAACTCAAGACACATTTCTTTTTCAAGGTCTTATTTGTTTTCTCAGAGCAGTGGCATAAAGCAGTGTCTCTCTACCACTGGCTTAGACGCCAGCACGAGCATAAGGCTCCCCAAAACCCCTCTCTTCGCCAGAACATGCTGTTCCGTAGACCCCTGGCCCTGACGGCTGTTTCCCCCGCAGAGTTCAGCCGTCTGATGCTCCAGCCAGGTCCCCGGGGCTCCCCAAACGCTCGCCGCGGCAGCGAAGGCGAGGACGCGGCGCTGAGGCGGCTCGGCGGCCCTCGAAGGCATGGCAGCGCTTGCCTCAACTGCCCGCTAGAGGGAGATCTTTCAGGGCCTGCGCCGGCCCGGCCCGGCCCCGGCTCCTCCGCCAGTGTAGGGGACGGTGCGGCGGCGGCTGCCGCCCCCACCCGCGGGCCGGTTCCACGCTAGCCCAGCCGCGGATTTGGGGTGGGGGTGTGCGGACAAGGGCAGCCATGGGGAGGTGGGATTCAGGTGCGTGTCCTGGCCAGACTCCACCAAAGGCAGCCTCTGAGCCATTGGCAGCTACAAAAGAGAAATGCTGAATTTCTGTCTGAGCCCAGGTTATTTCTGAGGGACTGAAGGCAAGGATAGCTATGTTTTTAGTCTTTACCCCACAGCGAAATATGTACTCAGTTTTGAGTAGTGCCAGAAATAAATGAAGTAAAAAATAATAACTGAAAGGCACTGGTCTGCAGAGCAACAAAAGCTTAGTGCTTCCAGCTAAGCCCTTCAAAGCTGTGCCCTGTCTTGCCCTATTCTACTTTGAAAAGAGAATGAGCCCGTGTGAACTGGAAGGATTTTCAGTCCCTCTACCGGTTCAGAGACTGTATGTGCAACTGCCCCCTGATAAATCCCAAGCACAGCTCAGCTAACCACTGGATGAATCTTCACTGCTTCAAAGCCCCGTGGAAGCCGATGCTGCCTGTATCCAGCTTCAGTTGCCTCAAGCCTTTGAGTCCTGTAAGGCTTTTTTACTTTTCGTTTTCAGTGCTTGTCATCGGTCCAGATAACTGCTCACCTGACCTTTCTCCTCTGGCAAGGCTGACACCAGCACACTCTATTGATCTCACTGCAGTACAAGAGGTGCTGCTGAAATACCGATAGTCATTTACCTTGTACAGTGTAGTACAGTGAACTTCCAAAAACTAAAGTGCTTGTTCAGGAGGCTGGTAGAGTGAATCATTAGAAATACCTGCTGTCCATTCTTCCACTTGACATTCATTGTGCTCTAGCAGTGACTTCTTTTATTGACTCATTATAAGGATATAATGCACTTGGGAGTCAGTAACTTGCAAAAGGAAGTATCTGCTGTCCCATAAATTGTTTCTCTAATTTTGTAACACAGTTTAAAGGCAGGTCATAATGTTCCCTATCAGTTACCAAAAGGTATGTCTCTAACTAAAAATGACTTGCTTTTGTGAGGAGCTGAAGAACTTGCTTCAAACTGGGGCACTGAAAATCAGGCCAGTTTGAATTAACTGGTGGTGGAGTCTAGCTCTGACAGCATGGGCTGTCATCTCTGAGTACAATGCTTGTCTTTTAAAACATCCAAAGAATGAACAAGCATAAAGATATTTGTGACAACTTCAGGGTGATATTCATCAGCATTGACACTGTCTGCGCCAATAAGGAGCACAATATGAAGGCCCTAGCCTTGAACAAAGACAGAGTAAAAGTGCCAGCTCCACTGGATGTGCATCTGCTAGATCCTGGACAGGTTTTTCAACTGGGACACCAAATCTACACTCTGAATGTTGTACAAGAGGAAACTGGGGGACTGGGATAAGCAAGGGTCTGTTTTCTCCCCTCCGAGTACTCTTGCATGAACTGAGTAGCTAACTATGAGTAAGCTGAAGCGTGCTTTGGATTTTGAATAACTTGTTGACCTTTTCCTTCCATTTATGAATCTGATATGCATTAGTAAGCTGCTTTCTTTCAGCAAATGTTTTGAGTTGCAGCACTGAGAGCTGCAGCAAACCACTTACATTTGGTTTAAGGTTTGGTTATTACTTTTTTTTACAAATGTCAGCAGTCACCAAAGGTTTGCAGGAGCTCATCACTTCTCAGGGACAAGTAAACTGGAAGAACCATCTGACGGGGAACAGTCCATGCAATCTTCTGTCTACAGTAAATTATTTTCCCCAGTATGTGAGCAACAAAACAGAATATCACAGGGATTAAAAAACAGATTGAAGCTCTCATTGTATTTAAGCTGCAGTGTGTATTAGGGTATGGCATTTGTTTAATGATGAGTCTTCTACCTGAGGTGTTAAAAAAGAATTAGTCTATGCAATTTAGCCACTAGACAGCTATTGATATTAACAGAAGCAGTCTGATTGACTTTGAAAGTCTCCAATTATAATCCTCGCTATAATCATGATTGTTCTTCTCTCTGCACTACTGAGCCACCACTTTTGACTCACGCTGGCTTCCCACTGAAGTCAGCAGGAGCTGTGCTTGAGATGGATCTCTCATAGGCAGCACGGTTTGTCCAAAAGTAAAGAAGCTGTTCCTGTAAATTAGCTCCCTAAAATGGACTGGTTTCCCTTCTATGGTAATCGGTCTAATCAAACATACAGCATTTGCTTTGTTCTGCTACAGGAACTTTTTTAAGGGACTGGTGGTCTGAAGTATTTTCAGACCTGTCCAGCACTATGAAAGTCTTAACTTGACTTTTCAGGCTGGCAAATTTAGGGGCTCTCTGAAGTCTCTTGAGTCTCTGTCCAGTAATTCAGTATCAAGAATACCCTGCTTGCCTGTAAATCTTGTCCTCATTAGTTTTTGGACAGAGAAGTAAGATATCTTTAATTGAGTTCATCATCATGATTAAATGGAGGTAAGTAGATTTACTGCAAGAGAAGTAAATACTCAGGTTTATTGTGGAATGCCTACACGGGAAAAATCTATCTTCATCTCCTTACCTACTTCACTATATACTAGGGAAAACTCTGTGTATTGATTGTGAATGAAGTTCTTAATTGCCTGGCCAGCACTGCAAGTGAGGAAACGTGTTTGAGAAGTAGCTTTCATTTTTTGCAGAAAAAGAGGAAACACAGACCATAAGCAGGGGAAAACCTGAAATAGCAAAATTCTTGAGACTATCATTATTCATGTTAAGATGCACAATGTGAAAGGAAGATCTTCATAATGGGAAGTTTCTGTAAAGGTTAGCTTGCTAAAGAATTGTACCCATTATCTCTACAATCACTTGCTAAGCTGTAAAAAACATAAATTTCTCATCTTGCAAGCAGATCTATGGAAGTACAATCCTGTGGAATTCTGCATGGCACCACCAGCGTGTTCAAGTCCATCTTAGGACAAGGTTAGGGCTGCCATCTCAGGCTATGTGTGAATGTTGTTGTATTCTCTTATTTCTGGGAGAATTGAGGTGATCACCCCTTCAGTATTTGTCTGGGCATCAGTGAGCCTATCTATCCACAAACAGAAGTATATGGACATTTCTTCATGGAGACTTTTTAGGAATGTTGTTACAGCTGTCCTTAAACATCATATTCAGCACTTTCCTGTGTCCTTCCTTGTGCTCTGCTACAAAACAGAACGGAGAGTATTACTCAAAGAGTTTTACATTTCAGTGGTGGCTACAGCATGTTACCTACAGTAGTTGAGCACTTGCATATAGAAATTAGTTCCGTCTCCTGAGAGTGCTGGGTGGCAAGGAATTATCCTACTTTTGCAGAGAGTAATTTGGGCATTTGCAGTAATACCATGTAAGCACTGTGACCTTTTGAAAGCAGTGTTTAGGTGGGAGGCACAGCATGGCTGTGGATTCACAGCAAGTCTGGGGTCTTGCAGGACCTTGTCATGGGCACACCATACATTTAGCAACTAAATCAATGCCTTCTCTCGTTAATCCATAGCCACGCTCCACAACTCAGTAGGACAAACCCTCTTGCTGAGTGCACATGACCTTCCTTCTCTTGGGCAGGAAACCAACATTTGCAAAGTCAACTCATCATTTTTTCTCACCTTACTTGTGCAGTAAAGAACTGAGGCTCCCTGATGTGCAACCACTTGCATTAATCAGGCAGTGGCTGCACCTGAGAGGCGCTGAGGGATCTCCCACCTGGGCGGGAGTCGCCAGGTTAATCCCATATTTCAACATTCCCACGGGCCGCAGCTGGGGGGGCGCTGGATGCTTTGCAGGAGACGCGAGTGTCATCTAGTGGTGGAAGGAACCCAAAGAGAGACCTCCATCTGCCCACTGGTTTCCATACAGAGCATTGGGAAACATATTTTGTTTCTGGGGTACTTTAAGAATCTAATGCAGAATGTATGTAGTAATACTTATTTCAGCTTTTGCCTTGCAGGATTTATTTTACACAGGCTAATGGGAAATAATGTGAGCCAACCACAGTTAAGTGAACAGCTAACACTAGTGGTCTCTCTGCCTGACCTTTTTCTGTCCCTGCCATGAGATACCATGACCACCAGCATCATCCTGGCTCCCCAGGAGTTAAATGAGAACTTTACAGGATAAAGGACCGATTGAAACTTTACTTGTTGAGTGAGGTGTCCATTGCAGGATCAAGATATTTGCATTTCAGAGTAAATTTTCTCCCATATTCCTTTGCCTTCTGTCACACATAAATCCAGATTCATTACTGAAGCAGAGCACGAACATAGTAATTCTCTTTTAATTGGTCAAATACAGAAGGAGAAATACCTTCTCACCAGAAGCATCATGAGGAGAGGAACACACACGACTGAACTGGTAACAAAGCTGAGTGGAGAAATAGTGCTGGTTATGTATAATTTTTCTGATTCCATTTCCTGGCAGTTCATCACAGTAATTGCACTGCAATAAGCCCAGTTCAAGGTGCTATGCCACTCTTCTGAGGAAAAGCAGACTTTGAATGCCCTCAAGTCACCTAGAAATCATCATAGAATCATAGAATAGTTAGGATTGGAAAGGACCTTAAGATCATCCAGTTCCAACCCCCTGCCATGGGCAGGGACACC
>JANRGW010024575.1:0-10491 GCA_024733675.1 Psilopsiagon aymara | reverse complement strand
CCCTTCTTGAAAATGGGGGTTATATTTCCCTTTTTCCAGTCATCGGGAACTTCACCTGACTGCCATGATCTTTCAAACATGATGGACAGTGGCTTAGCAACTGCATTTGCAGCTCCTTCAGGACCCATATGTAACAGGACACGTATATTAGGATTGCAAGTCATTACATAGCGAGATTAGGCCTGTAGTTAGTGATGCTTTCAAACACTTGTCAACTTGTCAGTGGTTTGAAGTGCAAACAAGCGCCACGTAAGTGCAGTGAAACAAGAGTGATAGTATTTTATAAATGTACTTGGATATATTTACCACCAATTAACAAAGTGTTGACTTCTGAGTGGTATTCAGATGCTAGCTAATTATTCATTGCAGTGTCTTAGTGTATCAAGTAAGCATTTTTACAAAGGGGAAAGCAAAGTTTGAGTTACATGCACAGTGCGTCCTGGTGACCCTACAGTGGATGATACCCACTGGTAACCATGCACAGAGTTTCCAGCTGAATTCTGGTGGAGATGGAAGCATCAGTATCTCTCTAACCAGTGCAGAGCCCATGGTCAGCTGCAACATGATACTGGGGAATCTTAAACTTAGGTTCAGATCATCTTGACAGATGTCTCCAGGCAGATGACAGCTCTCAGCAGATGATTCCAGTGGTTAAGAATAGCGTAATGCGGTAAAATGCTTTCCTCTATCTGAGAATTGCCATATGTAAAGCTTTTTGGATAAGATTATTTAATCTGTTTTTTTTTCTTTTCAGTACAACTTTCAAAGATTCCATATCTCAGATGGAAAATTTGAGAGAAGGCTGTTAGTGCTTCCCTCTGGATTGGTTTTATTATTTAAATCATGATGGAAATAGATTGCTGTTTTGTTTAATGGTCTATTATTTTTTCTTTAAATGTTCTTAATGTAGAGTTAGTAGCTGCACTCTTTGTAATGTTTGATGCTCAGCTTACTCCTGTTCTTAAAATATTACCTGCATTCTTCCTCTTTGTCCTTTTTCTAATACTTTGTTTTCGGGATATTTTCTGATCTAAAATATATTTTGGGGATTTTTTTTTCCTTTCCTAGTATATGAATCTCTTCCTACTGTTTGCACTCTCAGTGGTGTTAATTTGCAGATTTTTCAGCACTTTGCACAGTTCTTTCTGTAACAAACACATCTTTGGCACCAGTTAGAGGCAAATTATTAAAGGAATAAAAACACACAAGTCTCTTGCAGAATTTTTCAGGTTGACTGCCTGAAGGCAGACATTGGACACCCAATGTGCAGTGGTTTTCAGAGGTGCTGACCTCCCGGAAGGCAGCAGAGCTGCCAGTGATACGTGCCTCCCCACAGTGCATAATTTTAAACCCTGACTGTGGTGTGCTGGTGCCAGATGTTTCAACTGTTGCTCCTTGGGAAGAAAGGAAACAGCTTCTACAGGAAGGCTCATTTGCTTTGCCTGTGGCTGGGGGTTTTGTTTAAATTGTTTTGAAGCCACCTTGAAAGTTTAACTGAATCATTAGGAACAGTTTGTGGCTAGATGTGACATTTGCCTTGTGGGTACACATCACTTCTGTAACATTGCTTCTAAAGCATCTTTCCTGCCTGCATCTCAGGATGGTGGTAAAGGCGCTTCCTGTGAGGAAGTTTGGACTTGTACCTCTTGGCAGGAATAGGCTGGAGATGTGTCCACATCAGTGTTTTAATTTGGGTCAGGAGTGAATTTCTGAAGTCTCCTACTCATGCCCAGCTGCATGGCTTTGCTCAGAGCTGGGCTCCAGTCCTGGAGTGCAACACACTGAATTTTTTTAGGGTGAAAAACAGCTGAGAGAGCTTTCAGGAGCAGGTCTGCTGTGCTTCAGCTGCTAATGGGTGTTCAGCCCACGGGACCTGCCCAGAGCCAGTCCCAAGTGAATCCCAGACCTTTTCACCCCAGTCATTTCAAACAGCCAGAAAAGATGAAATGCATATGGTGTGTCTGTCTGGTCTTCAGCACCAACTGTGCTCTCTGTGGTACAATCCTGTTTCCTCGACAGAGCCAAGATGTGCGTGACAGATAAGGAGTCTCAAATGCCAAGAAAGATTGTGTGCTGTTAACGCTTCACTAACGGTGCTGAAAAACAGATTTTTTATGCATCTTCTGCAACAGTTGGTGCCGAACCTTACAGAAATATTTTGTAAACTAAAACCTTTACGTTAAAATGTGCAAAAGAAATACCCCATCTTTGTGTTTGTAATGTCTGTTGTTGAAAGCATTTGTGAGGTGCTCGTACTTGAATATATGACTTCTTTATGCAGCTGGTATGGTATATGGCACCAAGGGTGCCAGCATATGAGGATAAGTAAACAAGCTATCTGCAAATACATTAGCATGGAGTCATGCCCTTAAGCTCCATGAATTTTTTTTTAATTTGATCATAAATATATGCATGTGCTATTTTCTTCTCCTGCTTAATTCCTGTTTTTAAAGGGAGATAAGGAATAGTATCAAGAACTAAAATCCTGACACACTGCTGTGTGAGCATGTGTGTGCATACCAGGTTTTGGCTTTTTTTTTTTTTATTTTTATGGTAATTTTTATATTTTAACTCAAATACCAAGCATGTGGGTTCTCAAACGGTGTCATGCATAGCACCAAACTCATTATAGTTGCTTTGAAGTGCCAATCCACCCAAAATCTTAGCCCTCCTGCTGGAAAACAGTTCTTCAGACAGGAAATGAAGCTACCTCCTCTTGTCATGCTGATAGTCTAGCTCAGCTAGGTGCCCTCCACGCAAAAGGAGACAGCTGAGGCAGTAAGCATGATGCCTGCTGTGCATATTGCTTGGCCCAGAAGGTCATTTTCTTTTGATTGCAGTCCATCACTCTATTACACATCTCTTTTTTCAGACAGAGCAAAGTAAGTTTGAAAGTGTCCTAAGTGTGGAGAACTGAGATTGTGGCCAGAAGGAGCTATCTCAGCACTGCCCAGGAGACAGGACATCTCAGAATGAAGCTCACATCATGTCTTCTTCTTCTGTGCAAGCTTTATGGTGCCATTTTTAGTTACCTGCACAGGAATCTAGGTTACCAAGTCAGGAATCCAGGAAGTCAGAAGCAGCCAGCTAGTAGCAAATTGCAAAACTGTGTATAAGCCATTGGACCAGCATCACAAAACAAAATTTGTTGCAGCGTTGATTCTGTTGGGGGCTTTAAATTCTTGATTTAATAACTTAATTTTTCCCTTTGGAGTATAATTTTAAGAAATACACTTTGTATCATTCCATGAACCATTGGCCTTCACTTCCTTGTAACATAGTGATTCTTGTACGCTAAAAATGCTTAACAATAAAAACTCACTGATTTCAAAATACTTACATGATCCAGACATCAGAAACTTAAATCAGCCTCTACGTTCTACCTCATCATCATTGCTTATGGAGTTACGATATCTGAATGACCAGTGATCTGTTAGATGTCTAATTGCTCACAAGTGCTTAATGTATCTTGACTGTAATCTCTTTTGGATACAGTACATATTTACCGTTTTTGTAATTGAATATATCAGAAGTCTAAGGTGAGAATATTATGTCTGATGTGTCAGATGGCACACTTACTGCAGATACAGCAAAAGTTTCATTGAAATTGAGCCTCAGATTCCTTTCACATAAGATATGAAGCTGTTCCACTATTACAACTTGAAAGAATCAAATTTGAGCAGGGTGACCAGTTTTGACAAAAGGTAAAATGCAGACTGGCAAGTCAACTGGGAGGTCACAGAGATGCCGCAGTAGCCCTGTATCAACATACACATTTTTGGGTATGATGCAATCCTTCTAGCTTTTTGAAGAGAAAAAGAAGGCATCTTTCTGAGAAGAATACAAAAGAAAAATAGGTAGAGCTTGAGGTCTTTATCAGTCTTTTAATGTTTGATGGGCCTGGGGGAATATCAGTAGACAGGAGAGGATGCCAATGCCAAACACAAGTCACTGAATAGATAACGGGCTTCAGAAGCACAGAGCAAGGGTCCATCCTTCTCTGGAGATGTTTTTCTGTGAATCAGCAGTTTAGTCTGAAATGTTCAGCTATTCTTTGTAGTATGTTTTTTAATAAGAGGTGAGTATAGAGTGCTTGTTATGCTGCTGGCATTGTATGTTGCAAATGTTTCTTGTGCAGTGTATCCACTCCAGGAGAGATCACATGCAGCAGTGCCAGAGGTGAACTGGAGCTGTTTATTTGGACAGCTGAATTTTTCCAGTCCCAGTGACTCCTAGAGCATTTTAGACATGTCGGATTTACTCCAGTGAAGTTAATTTTATGCTTCAGTATATTTAACCTCAAATTAGGGAAACATATCGCTTAGTAATCTAAAAAAATCCAGAAGGTAATAAATGGGTGTAAGTTGAATAATTACTTGTGTATAATTGCTTCCTTAACACTCTCATGGATGTGGGAAATATTTCTATGAACTGTGCCAAGTTCCTTCTGCAGAAAGGTCATATCTTGCAGCCAGAGTAGCAAAATACCCTCTCCATACTCATTTCTGCTGAGCGAGCTGCAGGATATGTTGTTACGGACTGTGCCAGGGCAGGACCTCTGGCAGTTCTCACAAACTGCAAAATTTCATGCTTAATATGTGAATACAGTGATGTTTACAATGTCACACGTTTACGATGTTTCTTCTCATGTTGTGTTTGTTAATGTTTCTTCTCCCATTAAATGTCCTGAATTTTCTTTTTGCTTATCAGTGGGGAGAACTCATCTGTTTTGCACTACGGCCATGCTGGAGCCCCAAATGATAAGACTATTGAAGATGGAGACTTGTGGTAAGTAAGAGGTTAGAGTTCATTTGATATTTTTGTTACACTACTGCTGTTCCCATACATACATTGTATGTACTCTTGGAGTTAATTAATAGAATGATGGCTGTGTAATGCTGAAAGTCTGATGGCTGTGTAATGCTGAAAGTCTAAATCTTTAAAACACCATTTTGCATGCTAGAGTTGTCTTTTTCCAAAGGTCCTGTATACCTGCATCTCCAGTTGAAACAAGAAAGAGAGATTGTTTCCAAACACTTCTGTGCCAAAGGCACTTAGAATTTAGTTTAAGAAATGGCTGTATTCAAAGTATAAGGAGAGTTGCAGAAGTTGGCATCTGAGTATTCTCTTGAACCTCAACTGTCATGGTGGGGTAGAGGATAGAGAAAGTGTTGGCTGTTTTTCAAATTGCAGAATGAATTAGATCTCCCAAATACTTATGTGCACGTAGACACCCTGGCCTGAAAGTAGACTCTTGAATGTTTGTGGAGGTTGAAGTCATCTCAGTCAGTTAGGGCAGGGTGCTTCTTGTCCTGTATCATGCCAAAAATTGTTTTGCTTAGAGTTTAGCATTGCCATAATGCAGTTGCAAATACCATAAATTTTTCTCTACTTACCTGTCTGTATGCTTTGCAGTATTGCTGCAAATAAAAGCAGGGTGAATGAAAGCACCAAATACATTGCTGTTGATGAAGAGGCAAAGCTGATTGTGTGGTGTGTAGCATAGCAGAATATGCGTTTTGTACTTCGTCTCCAAAGACTTTGGAAAAAAAAACTGCATTTGTGAGAATGCAGAACTAGTTTTGGAGGAGTTAGTTACTGACATTTGGTGCAAGATATGTATTAGAGTATGTTTATAAGACATGCATAAAGGGTGCAGGTATGTATTTTCAGTTGAAAAGCAAATTAGAGAAAAGCAAATTAGTATTATTAAAGATAAGCTCCAAGCTGTTACAGAAAACAAATTGAATTGCAAAGTAAAAAAATATGCCATGTTGGCTAGTGTTCTGGGTACATCTGCAGGTGCTGCAGACTGAATCTCCGGAACTACAGATAGGTAATTTTTTTTAATACTGTAAAGATGTTTTGAAAGGTTTTTGCATGGTGGTTTATATATTACCTTCACCTATGGTGAATAGTTCACTAAACCCATCAAACACTAACATTAATTTATTGCAGGACAATAGCTTTGATTTATGGTCAGAGTGTGTTTGAGTGGATAATATGTTGTGAGGATTTTTTGATCAGGCAGGGCACACCAACATGTTACTGGCTGTAGCGTTAGATTAAGTTTTTGAAAAATGTGTGTTCCCAGAGGAAATCTCATCATATGTTACAGAGAGAAGACATGCCACAGTGCATTATCATGTACTGTACGTAAAATAAAGGGTTTTAAGTTGTGAGGGTGGTAGTATTACTTGGAGACATCAGGGTGAAGGGTATATATAGGACCCTTTTACTTATAGTCTCTGAGGACAGTTTAAGTCTATGACTGAAGTCCTCCCTAAACTGACAGCACATGCCAACACTCCTTGCAAACTCAGATTTCCTGGTGTATTGGCAAAATCTTTAAAAAATGTTTGAGCTCTATTAGCCTCAGATATTTGAATGTCAGAGAAGCATAATCTACCAAGTATATTGATCACTTCAGCATTTCAGAACTACTGTACTGGCAACCCGACTTTGTAACCATTACAACAAAGAGAACAAGGTTTAACCCTCCTGCTGAAATGGTCCAGTTGCATCTTTGTCTTGATGAGATGAAGTTTGTCAGGTGTAAATAGGGTTTTGCAAATAAATGCTCCATGTGCATAAACGCACCCCTTCCATTCCCACTGACTGATACTCATGTAGCAGGCAAACTTTGTTCCACTCAGTTTTCTTAGTATTTTCCTCAAGTACGAGTAAAGAAAGTGTAAGTATACAAAAATGTGATTTCATTTGTGTTAAGAAAACTTAAAAATGCACTCATTTTCCACCATTAAAAACCCCTGAGCCAGCATACAAACTCTGAATTCAGCAGCATGCAAATTCTGATGAGGCACTACCTGGGTGGTTTTAATGTATGCTTTTATAAATTTCTAAACTGGGTGTAGGTGCCACATATATGTGCATACAGAACAGCTTATTAAAACGACAGTATGCTAATTTGTGTGTGTATGCTAGAGTTTGTGCATTTGACTCTCAATTAAGCTTTTTAATAGCTACTGAGAGCCCTCTGTTGGATAATCTTAGGAAGCCCTGAACATAGGGAAAAAATGGCTTTACTTTTGGTGAAAAAAGAGATAGAAGTGTTTTAAGGGTTATTTCTGCTTCTGACAGTATTTTGGTATAAATCTCATTTAACGATTCTCATACCTGTGTGGAATAGCATTGGAAGATTGGGTACTTGGTGTTTATTAAATTATTCAGTAGAATTTCATGTCTTATTTTTTAGCATTATTTGGTGGATATGAATAACAATCGTGAGCTTTGCAGAAATGGGCTGCTGAGGGTTTTTATGTATGAAGCAGTGCAGTGCAGTAAGTGTCACTAAATAAGTCAACAAAGCACCTGAATATTAGAAAAAATATTTTTGGATGACTAGTGCTTTGGTTCTGTGCAAATGCACATGCAAATGCATGCATTGTTTGCAATTTCACAATAAAAGTCACAAGGATTTGGTGGTATTGAGAGGAGGTAATAGGCAAAGATACTTGTGCTATTGCATGTTCAATTTTATTTTAAGACTGTTATCCCTACTACTCCTTCAAAAACTGTGGCAGGTTTAGAACAGCCTGGATTTATGATGTTCATTTTTGGAAATTAATCGACATGAAAAGAGTTTATGGCTTCTGTAGGAAACTGCTATGGAATTACATCTCTAATGCATTGTAATCCACATTTTGTATGGGTATAGCCAGGGATATTGGTGCAAGACAAAGAATATAAAGAAAATTTCTTACTCTTCTTGTTAATATAGACCGTCTGGCTATCCTGGACTGTAATTTTCAGTCTATTAAATATTTAAACCAAAATAGCTTACTCATATAAAGCATTACTATTTACATAGAAAGAAATGAGTATTTTTAGGAAAGTGTGGATATTCAGTAGATACATGCACTTAACTGATACTGATATTAAAGGAAAAATTGCAATAAGTCAGCTTTTTATATAAATAATTAATGTGCTATAACAGCTATGCGGTGAACATTTAAATTGTATGATCAATATGGTCTAAACCAAATCCTTTTCCTTAGCAAGTATCTTTTGTCTCCGTGGTCAAAAAGGTCATGCAGATAAGTGGGTAGGCTGACCACCCTTATGAATCACAATTCTAGGCACTCAACCCTTTCACTCGGTATTAACTTTAAATAAAATCTTCTACTCAGAATGTTGCAAATCTCCTGCAGTGATGATGTATGGCCAGGCTAATGTACAAATACTGATTTTCTTCTGTCATCTTAAACCTTTGACAGCTTGGTTTGAAATTGAGCCCTACACTGAGGTATCTCAAGGTATTGCATTGCTCATTGTAGACCAAGACATCTGCTGTTTCTGTAGTGAGGCTGTAACTACATTTTGTAATACGAAAAGTGGAGTCATAAGCAAAAGTGCTTGTTGTAGTTTTGCAGTCTTCTGCCATGTGCAGAAGAGTCTCTTCATCAGAAAATAACCCCATCAAAATTTCCAGGCTTTTCCTTAGCCATCCTCCCACCCCACCCCACTCCCCAGTCCAGTTTGGATAACCAAAGGTCTTTCAAAGTTTGGTGGGGAATAGAATGAAATTAAAAGTTGCTACTCAAGAAGGAAAAACCCAACAAGACAAAACCCAAAGCAGATAAATTAAAGAAGCAAAGATCCTACTCCCCACTATTTATAAATCAAGAGCAAATGAGCACCTGGGCCTTATCTCTCCTTTTGCAGTTATTTTGCCTTTGTCTATACTAGGGAGGGAGGTTGGTTGAGTGGTTAGGGTACCCTTGTGGGAGACAGAAACCTCTGGTTTCAGCTGTCCTCAAACTCATCTCTGACTTTCGCTGGAAGTTACGACTTTGACCCTGAGAAACAACATCTTTGAAAAGTTCAGTCAAAGCCAGTGTGTTTCTTTAAAAAGCCTTGGTCTCAACAAATCAGCATCTGCCTTCTGAGAAATGAAAGCATCCACTTTCTTAAAAATGAAGGAAGCAAGTGGCCTTGAGTCCTTCCTTCTGTCTTCTGCCCCTGCCCTCCCAGTGCTGCAGTGTGGAGTCACACCATGGTTGTCACAGGGACAGAGGATATTAGCCATCAAGATACATAGGGTGCAGCAGAGGAAGCCGGGGCAAGGCAAATGTCCTTTGTCATCTTTGTGCTTTGGTGGGTTGTTGTAGTAGCCATCAGAGGTGCTGAACCTGAAATGTGTACTTTACATTTTGATTTTGGGAAGGTATTTGGGAAAATTATAGTTTATTGCATTCAATTTGCAGCCTAGTGATTCAGGCAGCCTGCCTTTGTGGATTCTTGGCATTGCCGCATGCTGAAGGCACATCTGGAGCTGATTGCTTTATTGCAGCTGACCAGCAGGGCTCCTGCAGTGTCTAACAAATAGAAAATACTTCTGCGATCTTAAAATAAAGATTGATTCTTCATGATGAGGCTCACACTTAAATAATAGAAATGTGAGAAAATAAGCCTGACCCCAGATGTCACTGAAATAGATACGCCTATTACCTGAGATGGTTTTCTGCAGAAGTCATGAGTTACAGGTCTTCGTCTTTTTTGTGGTACCTGGCAAATGTGTCTCAGTGAAAACTCAGCTCTTAGTACGCAACTTCTATTGGCAAGTTCACTGACCTTTCATCACTTGATGACATTTTGGAGGGTTAGTTGGTTCATTCTGGCTTTGCAAAATACTGAAAATAACTGCCTATTCTGCTGAGGCACTCAGTATTTTTGACAATTTGAGACGCTCTCTTCTGTCACAATGTTAAGAAAGGTCTGCTGATGCATGGCTGTCCTGGTCGCCTTTCCCCATGCATGGGCAGGTCCCAGCTAGAATCGTACGTGCCACGGGGGCCAGGAGGCTGAACTGTGTCTGCTCTGCACACTTCAACAAATATGGGCACTTTGGTATGTCTACCTGCTGGTCTGTGGCCCAGTGCTACACGAGCAATTAGCAGGGGTACTAATCCTCCCTGAAGTGATGTCCAGAGTGTAATCTATTAGGAGGGCTGGGAGAAAGCATAAGTAAGGGAAGTACAGCATCAACTACTTGTGAAGTGCAGCAGACCTCAGAGAGACCATCAACCTTGTATTCACAGTGGGACTGTTCTTTATAAACTAAAACTTACTTTGGAAGTTCAAATGGAAGTGTGTTAGGTCATCAGGTGCTTTTATTTTTCCATGGCTGTTTCTTTTAGCATTCTCAGATTTAAGCTTGCTGATTTCAATGAAAGCATTGTGAAACATAGAACCACAGAATAGTTAGGGTTGGAAAGGAGCTCAAGATCATGTAGTTCCAACCCCTCTGCCATGGGCAGGGACACCTCACATTAAGCCATGCCACCAAAGGCTCTGTCCAACCTGGCCTTGAAACACTGCCAGCAATGGAGCATTCACAGCTTCCCTGGGCAACCCATTCCAGTGCCACACCACCCTCACAGTAAAGAATTTCTTCCTCATATCCAATCTAAATTTCCCCTGTTTAAGTTTGAACCTGTTACCCCTTGTCCTCTCACTACAGTCCCTAAT
>JANRGW010024574.1:0-38133 GCA_024733675.1 Psilopsiagon aymara | reverse complement strand
GAGGAAGGAAACGACACGGACACGCAGAAGAAACCAGAATCTGATTTGACCTGAACACCTAAACTCACTTATTATTCTCTTTTTCTGAAAATATAGTACCTAAATCTAAAACTATCAGAGCTATTAATGCAATTATTTTTATCGTTGCCTCAGACATAATGGGAAGAACATCTTTTATTCAGTTTAATGTTTTAGTATGATGCATAGGAATTAACATTATGATTAGTATTTTTCAGAGTTACGTAATAGGCATCTTTTCTTTTCCATCTGAAAAATGTTCTACTGTCCTTTCCCCTAGAGGAAAGTCCAGAAGGGTACTTAGATACTATTTTTATTTTAGAGAATTTCTGAACTTTCATGATCGCCTTTAAACAGAAAAAAGTTAACCTGTTGTGTTACATGGCAATGAAATTTCGTAACCCTAAACCACTTGTGCATTCTATAGTATTTGGTTTCTTGAATGCATACCACTTTTCAAAAAAGATAAACAGAAGACTCAAGAAAATAAGTTTGTCTGCTGGGCAAGCATTGTTTGTGATAAACTGTCTTCCATTCTGGAAGTCCTAAGTAAGGATTCTTTTTTTATGGTACTAGCCTAACACACGTAACCAGTAAGAAAAGTAGAACAGTAAAAGTATAAATTTAGGCTAAGAAAAATTCAAATTGTTTTCTCTGTTGAATATTTTTTCTTTCCAGGGAGAAAGAAGAAAAATGAAAGAAAACAGAAGATGCAGTTAATTCAAATTTCTTGTATTCTGTTTCTCCTAAAATGATTATCAACCTATCGCAGACATTCTTTCAAGCACTTTACAGCTGCAGATTTTTACTGTGTAGCGTGTATTAAAGCATCCTGCAGATGTAGCAACAAGTGTACCTTTTCAGAAGAGAATTTGACAAGCTTTTTTAGCCTGTATTTGCCATTCCACTCTCTTTAATTCAGTATATCTAAATAAAATGGGGATGAAAGATTAGGGGAAACATGCCTTTGAAAATGGTATTTGGAAAAGAACAGTAAGCTTGGGTTTGTTTTTTTTTTTTAAACTGAAGAAGGGACTAATTTTTGAAAGCAGTGTCATAAACACATCTGCATTAAAACATTCAAAAGAAGATAATTATGAAATTAGGGAGCTCTTAAAGCTTGTAAGTTGGAAAGAAAAATTACAGGTCCAATAGCCATTGGCAAGTAAAGCGTAGTTTAGCTTTTAAATGCTTTTACATCTGCCCATGTGCATGTACATGATTTTAACTACATGTAGATAAATAAATAACAACATACAGTAACCTGCATTCTTTAACCTCGTACACTTAGAATCACAGAATTATAGAATAGTTTGGGTTGGAAGGGACCTTCAAAGATCATCCAGTCCAACCCCCCTGCAATAAGCAGGGACATCTTCAACTCAGTCAGGTTACCCAGAACCCCAGAACCACATACAGCTTTGAATGTCTCCAGGGATGGCACATCACCACCTCTGTGGTCAACCTGCTCCAGTATTTTACCACCTTCTTTGTAAAGAATTTTTTCCTGACAACCAAACTGAATCTCTCCTCTTTCAGTTTAAAATTAAAACCTCTTATAGTATCGCAACAGGCTCTGCTAAAAAGTCTCTCCCCATCTTTTTTACAGGCACCTTTTAAGAACTGAAAGGCCACAATAAGGTGTTCCCGCAGTCTTCTCCAGGCTGAACAACTGCAGCTCTCTCAGCTTTTCCTCACAGAAGGGGTGTTTCAGCCCACTGACCATTTTTCTGGCCCTTCTCTGGACCCTCTCCAACAGGTCCAAATCTTTCCTGTACTGAGGACTCCACAGCTGGATGCAGTACTTTAGGTGGGGCTCTCACTAGAGCAGAGCAGGAGGGCAGAACCACCTTCCTCAACCTGCTAGCCACCCTCCTTTGGGTGCACCCCAAGATATATTTGGCCTTCTGGGCTGCAAGCACACATTGCCAGCTCATATCCAATCTTTCACCCACCAGTACCCTCTCTTCTGGGGTAAGCTCTGTTGAAAGCTAGAAAGCTACTAAGTATCACTATGACAAATATGATAGAAACACCTAAAATACTACATGTCGCTCTGTAGTGATCCTGACACTAACATTTACCGTGGATAAGTTAGAGGAGATGCCGCCATTGGAAAGGGTAATGATAACAGTTTACAGTAAGCATTTTTCAATTGCAACTACTAAAGAATGGTTATAGGTAAAATGAAAGAAGGGTGCATAGAGTGCATAAGGATAGTTACAAGAAACATAGTTAAATCTTTACAAAGGACAGAATTCCAAAAGCACAGAATCTCAATGTAGTTCTCTGCATAGTTTTTGAAGACTCTAGGACATGGGACGTTACTCCAGTATGGCTGAGTGCAACCCACCACACCAACAAATACTCCTAACTAGGAAAGTAATGCAATGTCTAGCCACCTTGCACAGATTCAACTCAACATGAAAACATGCTTTCAAACAAGCACAGAAGAAATATGAATGAGACAATCATGTTTTGGAGATAGCACCTATTTTCTTCAGCTATTTAACACACCCAGAACAAAGACATGCACCAAAACAAAAAACGGAAGGCAGAGGGCACAACATAACAGGGTGGAGAGAGGAAATTATTTGTCTTTTCTGTTTGGTGGGTATGTGTGAACAGAAAATAAGGCACACAATTTTAAAAGGGAAAAATAACATTTTAAAGTATGAACACATTGTCAAATTGCTAAAAATTAATGGCTCCACCTTTGTCAATAAAAATTCTGCAAAAATTGTAGTAGCTTCATTACATGATACGGATGAGTATTTTTCTATACCTAAGTCAGGAGCAATCTACAAACAGAAAACCAGCTAACAAATTAAAATATTTTCTGAGATTAAAATCTGAAAGAACAGAATTCTCTTTTGACTGCCCAAATATATAAAAAAATTATTGGCAATTTTAAGACTTTCTAGTTTTACTTTTTCACCATCTCCAATGTATTTTATTTCTTTTAATGAAACTCTAAAAAACTGAAATATCAGAAGTGATAATACGCAAAAGTCCTCAGCTCCAAGGTTTTCTTGGACTTTTAATAAAAACAAACAAACAAAACCCTCCAAAACCGACTAAAAAAAAAAAAAACCCAAACCACTCACCAAAAAAACCCAAACAAAAATACCCAAACCCAACAAGACTCATAACACATACAGTGAAATAGCCTGTCCTTCCATATGAAGTCAATAATCTAGGTATAACTACTTTAAAATCTTCTAGGACAATAAGCCATTTAACCCTTAATAGCTAGATACAGAGAAATAAAAATATGAATATCAATCATGTATCTTCTCATTAAACCTCAAAGTGTGAAGACAGAAGAACGAGCTAATATTGTGCATGCATGCATGGCAAAGTAATGGTAACTAAGCAACCAGCAGGAAACATGTCAGAGAGAGAAAGCGTAGTTATGGTCCTAACAGTCTCTCATTTATATACAGCCATAGAAACCAGTTGCGAGAGGATCAGAAAGCAGCAGAAAGCAGTCATTGCACCTTTTTTTTTTTAATTTTGCTTTACCACAGATATTCTCCGGTTTTAACTGGGTTAATCTCACAGCACAATAGCTGCCTTAATTCCACATTTTATCCTAATAAGTAATATGCCTAAATTCTTCATGAATAGATGCACAAATACAGAATGCATCCTGAACTTACTTGCTACTTGCTTGGTTTTGTATTTTAATAAGATTTTGAATCAACATTGGATGTGAGTTACTCTTTCTGTAGCACCAATTGAACACTCAGGTAAAAACATATACAATATTAAACAAAGATATATATATGGTATGTATACTCAGCAATACTATTCATGCAAAGACAATGATCTGCATACATTGCATACTTAAGACTTATACATTTGGCCTTTAAGCTCTTTAAGATTTAGTGAAAAATACAGAGGTTTATTAAAGCCTCAAAAGCATAAATTATTTTTCATTTGTCCCTTTTAAGCACAAATGGTAAAGAGGAAGGTTTTCAAATACATTCATACCAAAGGGTTTCTGAGAACACAAGTATAGCAGAAGCAATGGCTATCAATGCCTCTTCAAACTAAAGGCTTCTCAAGACTTTGTAAAACAAAACCTTGTATTGATTAACATTTATTTGTGAAGCAGAGAAAGGATGGGGTGTTAAATACATTTTTATTATTATGTTCCACTTCTATTATTTTGATATTGCTATCTAAGGTTTACTGAAACACAACCAGTAATGCGCGCATGGTGGGCACGCAGCAAAAGCAATAGCAAGCCTGGTCCTCACTACACCTAATATACATTTGCCAAACACACCATAACACATACATACATAGGATAGATGCCTTTTGATTTGGGTTTGACTGGGCCTATGGGGGTAGAAGAAGTCTTTCTAGGGTAGATTTCTGCTTTCTCAGAGATTAACACCATGCTGAAGTACCACTCCTACACAGCATGCGTAATTTCTTGTTTTGATATAAATATTGGTGTTAAATAATCTAAAGTCTATCACTTAAATTGACAAGATGGATTGCTCCTAATTTCTAATAAAGTTTTCTAATGAAGTTTATTTATTGCCTTGTAGTCCAAATTTTAAAGTACAGTAAACAGTCATCTGGAAACCTAGCATATAATTTAATTTTATTTGATCACCATGATATTTGTAGTCTTTATTATAATCATGCATACAATTTAAATCATGCTCACTGCATTACAGGTTATTAACTCAAAGAAGATTTAATAAGATGACAATATAACTAATCTGATTCTGAAATAAATCTTTAGGAAACAGATCATGAAAAGAAACAGCAAAGAAGTGCTACTGGCAATTTCTAGGACTGTCAATGGCATCAGCTGTTTCTTCTTTCAATTATCAGTGATATGGCAAAACTTTATATACCATAATCAAAGAAGTTTCACAGAATCGCAGAACTGGGTTAGAAGAGACCTTAATGATCATCTAGTTCCAACACCCCCACCACCACCCCCCACCACCCCATCAGGGACACCTTCCAATAGACCAGGTTGCTCAATGCCCCATCCAACCTGACCTTGAACACTTCCAGAGATGGGGAGACACAGCTTCTCCAGGCAAGCTGTACCAGTGTCTCACCACCCTCATAGTAGAGAGTTTCTTCCTTCTATCTAATCTAAATCTGCCTTCTTTCAGTTTAAAACCATTCCCCCTTGTCCTATCACTACGTGCCACTGTAAAAGGTCCCTCTCCAGATTTCTTATAGGACCTTTTAAGGTACTGGAAAACACAAAAAAAAAAGTCTTCCCAAAGCTTTCTCTTCCCCAGGCTGAGCAAGGCCAACTGTCTTCATATGAGTGGTACCCAGCCCTCGGACCATCTTTGTGTTATATATAAGAACAATATTACAATAACCAAAGAAAAGTTGAAAACAATATCATTAACTTTGAGAAATATAAAAGGGTATTACTAAAAAAGTCTTGCATGAGAACTGAACATTAATACTTCATCAGTTTAGGATACATAGATTGAAATGGAATCAAGACAAAAGAGAAGGTGACACATACCCTTTCTTCTGTTATCATTTCTACAGTTTACGCTATGTAGGGCTATGCTCATTTATACACACATAACTATTTCATGCAATGTTAGCTCAAACAGCTACTAATATTTAGAAAGAAAAGGGGGTAAGAAGGGTATATTCCTTTTCAGACAGGAAATCACAGGACTCAAACAGGCTTCATGTGATCATCTAGGGCCTTTTCCTCCCCAAGCAGGCTTACCTACTCCTGTGTTGTTTCTGGAAGCTGTTTTTCTAACTTGTCATAGAAGATCTTCAGGGACAGATACTACCCAGTGACTTTAGAGTTTACTCAAAATGTTTTGCTGTTCTTACATGAGATTATTTTTTTTTCTTTCCCATGCTAAACCTAAAGCTTCTCTCACTGCAGTGTATTTGCTATGTCACTTTTGATCTACACTATGAAGACGTGTCCAGGCTGCAACTGACTGGCTGCAACTGGGTCCTTGCCAGGCATCAGTCTTCTTAGGAGCCAGCAGTGCTCCCTCAGACCTTGTCAGATCACACCAAGAATACCTCACTGCACTCTGGCTGAGGTCCCCAGTAGAGGCACTGATAAACTGCAGGGAGTCCAGGAGAGGCCACCAAGTTGGCTGTGGGCTGGAGTACTTACCCTGTGAGGAGTAGCTGAGGGAACCAGCCTTGTTCAGCCCGCACAAGAGAGCTTTGAGGGGACTTAACAGCAGCCTGCTATTACCTAAAGGGAGATTATCAAGGTGATGGAGCCAGGCATCCATGAAACATGCATGGGGAGAGGTCAAAAAATAACTGGGATAAATTGAAATGAGAAGTTCAGCCTGGATATAGAGGAAAACCTTTTCATCATGAGTCAGGCAGTGGAGCAGGGTGTGCCACAGCCATCCTTAAAGATTACTACTGGATAAAGCCCTTAGCAACTACATCTGACCACAGTTGACCTTTCCTTGTTCAAGAGGCTGGACTAGATTCCTGAGGACTCTGTCAACCTGAATTATCCTGTGATCCTACAACATCCATACAGCTTCTGTCTTGGAACGTGCAAAGGCTAAGTGTACCATTTCATCTTGATTTTCTTTACAATGCAATGGTCGATCATACGGTATCTCACCTCCATGAGTGGCCACAAGTAGCTGCCTAGGGCAAAATAAAACAGTAGAAGAAGGATACTCTTTCTTCCCTGATACCTCAAACTAAGTGGACTTTTGAGCCTGATGTTTCCAGAATTCTCTAGCAGACTCTGCTTCCAAGTGCTGTCAAATATGTTAATTATCCAGTCAGAGGTTATCTAGTTATGCAAAAGACAACATTCAAAAGCTCCCATTTTCCTGCTTTCAAATATGGACAACTTCCCTTTCTGCTCAGCAGGACAATTCCTTCCTTATTTTGTCATATTTATTCAAAAGCCTACAGCATAACTAGCAGCAGAGATAACCATGAAAGAATAGCATCTTTAATTACTCTCATGCTAGAGCCTTTGTATGCTTCCACTCTGCTTTTTTGACACCTGGGATCATTGCTTTTCTTCTACCCCTATCCAAAATATCAACATATATACATGTATATGATTTACAAACTGCTGAGTAATCTCTATTTATCAGGCCAAATTCAAGGTTTCTGTAGCTTGGGGGTTTTTTCTCTTTTTTTTTTTAAGTCTCCAGTTTCTTTTTCTACTTTTTCCAGTCTTCTCTCTCTCAAATTATTTTCCTGGGTTTCCCGCCAAAATGACAGGCATAGATAAGTAGTGCAAAACCTGAAAAATCAACATAATTATGGCAAAATCCCTCCATCATCTGATTTTCCATCATAATTAACAGAATCAGAGTGTCTACCTGGACAATAAATTAATACCTCCCAGTTTTAAATACACAACCCAAATGAAATAGTATTTTACAACTTTATACATGCATTCTACAACAGCCCACTTTTCTGTGCTGACTGCCAAAGTTTTCAAGTAAAAGATTAATTATTTGATCATAAATGTTGAGAAAGCTCAGCATCAAACTCACCCCCAAAACCCCCCATATTACATCAAGTTACAGTTTGTTAGAACAGTGTGTTCCAATGTGGGCTCCAATAAACTGAAATTATACAATATGCAGTATCATTTGAAGCATTTATAACTTTTAGTACACTGAAGTTGCCAAGAAACCCTGAGAAGCAGATGGGCATTACTGCTGTTAAAGTGCAACCAGCTACACCAAAAAAGACTTGGGTCCGTCATACTTGCAGAAGAAATGTTTAATATTACAGCTTCCTATTATTATTTTTATTAACAAAAAGCATAAATTAACTTCATTTTAAAAAAATATTTCCTTAGAAGATTCCACTAGTGGCTTAACTATTTCTATTCTATTCAAGAACATGGTCATAAAAATAAGTAAATAAATAAATCACTCTCTGGGCAACAGTCATATTCACAGAATTCCCAGCAGCAAACCAACTAAACCTCTGCCTCTAGCTAAAGCTCTTCTTAATGAATGCCACAAAACAAAGCTTGACTAAAATCTTAATTTGCTTAAAGTAGTAGTAATAATAAAAAGAACCAACTTCAAGACAGGAACCAAATGCTAGCATTTACTTCTAGTTATCAAGGCATTTTGTCTTTATATTCATCACTCATCATTATTCATTAAAGAAGCAGCCCCGATTTCCACTATAAGGTTATAGTTCTTATAAAAGTATAAATTCAAGTTCTAAAATTTCTATTTCAGATCACAAAATATTATTTCAAAATTACTATTAGTAATACCAAATGAAGGCTTCTATTTTTCATTACTCCAATGTAATTTTTCTGAACATCATTACACCAAAGAAGGCGTTTGCTTCCAAATGGCCATATTTGTTTCTACACTGTAACTGATATTTAATTTAACGTTTTTAAATGTATACCCTATGGATTATCTCAAAAAATGCTACAATAAATGTTAAAGTTGTTCTATCAGCACAGTCTGCATAGAAGACTGCAGTGATTTAGAACACACATAGGAAATAAATGTCTAAATCAACATCCTCAACATACATTTTTACTCTCATTCCAATTATACAACTATATTCTGTTATACCAACAGAACATTCATCATATCTTTTACTTTCAGAAGCAGATCACCTGAATAAAAGAATACATGCTCTATAGCAGAAGATATGTTTTGTCCTCAGTTATCCTCATTTGGACTAGCTTCAAAGCTGAGATTATTAACCAAGGTGTTTCTTCAGATAGCAGCATCTCTTAGGCTGTTGAAGGTAAATGTCATCTTTAATTAGTTAAACAAACAGCACTTCTTCTCTCCTAGACAGAAAACACTGTCAGCCATAATATATTTAAGATATTTTCTGCAGGTTTTGTAATTGGGAAAACAGAAAAATGGTGAAGAGGGAAGTCTCTGAAGTATGAATACCCCTCCATAGATCCAACAAATGATATTATTTAAAAAAAAAAAAAAAGAGGCACTAGAATGTCTTTTAGATGTCTCAACTAATACACAAAATAGTCTCAAAATATTCTTAGTATCTCAATGATGTAAAACTGTAAGAAATTGCTCTCATTCCTCTGATCTATTCTGAAAGGTACTGAAAGAGCAGACAGCTGCTTCATAGGTCCCACTTGCTTCTAGAAGGTGATTCTTTCATATTTCCTGGACCACCCAAATAAAAATTGAAGTAAACAGGTAACAGCCAACTTCTATATTCTAAAATTCAATTTGTTATTTTTATGTACCTCTGTTAAACTGTGCTTCATGATGCTGTAATATCCTTCTTTTTTTAAAAAGTCTCCTGGCTAGCTATCCCCCCCAAAAAAACCTGATTCAAATTGAAAAAAACAGGTGACTGGGAAGATGAATCATCCTGAAAAGGCAGGTCACAGAAACCTCCTAGAGAGACAAAGGATGGAACAACAAAATTGCCACCTGCTTACAAAACCAATTCCATCTGAGGGTTTGAATGGAACCCTTCTCCATTCAAATACACATCAGGAAGCAAAGCCTAACATTTCCAAAGGTACTTGAAGGCTTAGGATGAAAGAATCACAGCTTAACTTCCTGTTTCTTCTCATGACACAATTGGTCATGTCTCCATCAGTGACATTTTATCTGAATAGACGCATTATTTTGCAAGTGTTGAATTTTAATGTTCAGCTCTATTTTAAAGTGGCAATCAAGAAAACAGGCTTTCCCAAAAGAGCAGTTCTCTGAAACATATATGAAATGTAGAAGGTGCATGCAGGAGGCAAAACAGTGAGACGGGCAGCTCAGATCAGTGACAATGCAGACATACATCTGTATCAGCTCACATGAGATGAGTGTCCCTGTCCTATAGGTACCACAACTGCAAGACTTTCTGGGGCTTTCTCTGAGCTTTTGCACAGCCCCTATTGCCTCTCACCCAGCTCATGATGCCCACAACTCTTTAAGACTGCAAATTTTTTGTTTTCTACCCAAATACGGTTGAAAAGTATACCCAAGTATGATACTCTTCACACAAAGTGTACCAAGATAACAGTCTTCTGCTGCCACTGCACAGGATGCTTGCAGCATGGCAGGAGATCATGTAGTGAAGAACAGAAGCATGAGTCTTGTGCTCCCCTCTGAGACTTTACACTTGTGTAATTGAAATTAAATACGAAGATTCCTTAAAAACAAGTTTGAGATAAGGCATAAAGCATGATATTCATAATCCAACTGACAAATGCATTTGTAAATTGAGTCACTCAAAAAAGCACATTAGGAAAAGAGTCTACTATTTTCATAATTCCCCAGCTGAAAGGAAATGGGAGAATTACACTCAAGTACCATTTAAATAACTAGATAATTATTAAAAGTAATTGTGTCTTTCCTGCTGTACATTCCCAGTCCAGGCACAGAAAGAAGCAATGGCCAGTAATCAACAGCTGAAGGAATAAGGAATGCTTTTTGATGTGCAGTTTCAGTAACAAAACCAGAGTTACACACCTAAATAGATGTTTGAAGATGCTATTTGCACTACTCCAGCACTACTCACCGAAAAGCTAATTCTCACTCAGGAAACCTTTATTGACAAATTATTAGAAATGCAATTAAAAAACAACTGTAGCTGAGCCTAATTAAAATAGCATGTAAACAGATAAGTAACATATAAGTTAGTTTATCCTCCTTTGGCTTACTCAAGCGCTGAAGTGTAGACAGTTACCTGATGTTCTGTGTTGCAATAATACAGAATCATAGAATAGTCAGGGTTGGAAAGGACCTTAAGATCATCTAGTTCCAAACCCCCTGCCATGGGCAGGGACACCTCACATTAGACCGAGTTGTCCAAGGCTCTGTCCAACCTCGCCTTGAACATCGCCAGAGATGGAGCATTTACCACTTTTTGGGGTAACCAATAAAAAACTTTTTCCTTATACCTCACCTGAACTTCCTGTTTCAGTTTGAACCCATTACCCCTTGTCCTATCACTGTAGTTCCCGATGAAGAGTCCCTCTTTAGTATCCTTGTAGGCCCCCTTCAGATACTGGAAGGCTGCTATGAGGTCTCCACACTGCTTCTCTTATCCAGGCTGAGCAGCCCCAACTTTCTCATCCTGTCTTCATACGAGAGGTGCCCCAGTTCCCTGATTGTCCTCATGGCCCTCCTCTGGACTTGTTCCAACAGTTCTATGTCCTTCTTATGCTGAGGACACCAGAACTGCACATAGTACTCCAACTGTGCTCTCATGTCCATTATAATCTATTTTTCCCCTCTCACCCTTAGTTCTCAAAAATATAACACCCTTAAACTCATAAAGATACATCCGGTACCAAAATACAATCTTTCTCAAAATTCTAAAATCATTTTAAAACAGTTCATAAATCGAAAGTTACAACACGGAATCTGTCATAAATGGTTATGAAAACGTTCCACTTTTGGCTTTTTTGTTGGTTTGGGGTTTTTTTTCAGTTCCCAACTGGACAGCAATAAATCCCCAGGAGAAAACAGACAAACAAAAAACCCCTATAAAAACTATTTGCAAAGATTACCTTAGAGGAGACGTCTCTTCTGGTGTTTTTTTGGTTTTTAACTTTTTCTGAGAAAGAATCCTGGAACCTCCTCCAGAAGTGGGCAAACATGATAAAGCTCAAGTTACATTTTTTGTGTGCTGATTTCACTTCAGAGTTGCCAATTGTACGAGTCTTTAGAATATCCTGCACACAGCCCGAAATCAGGAAGAAAGGATTTATTTTCCCCACACAGTAAGTATATGAAAGCAGACATACTGCAAGAAGATCATAGGGGTTCTTGAACAAACCTGTTTTTTTACCTCTCCTGGAAAATCTCAAGAAACCATTCCTCATTACCTGGGAAGATGGCAAATTTTGTTCGTGCCCTTTGCATATTTGCAGAATATAAATGCCTTTCATTTGCCACATGACAAGACAGAGAATGAGGACCACACAATACCACCATAAAAAACACCTGAATTATAGGCATGTGTTTTTCAGATGTGTGACTATGTGCTGGGTCGGTCAGACCTACACACGATTCACAAAGAACATTCTTTACATTACAAAACCACAGGAAACTAATAGCCTGTCAGGTAAGGCTGAAACTTAACAGAACTTAAACCTAAGCTCAACTGAAGGTTGAACAATATAATTTCAGTAAGCTCATCTATTAGAAAGCAAAGACTTGAGATTTCATACAAGTGAATGTCCAAGAGATTCTTTTAATCTCAGGAATTTTGCAACCGTGTAATATTTTTGAAGAGAACTGTTTTCAGAATTAGACAAGATGTGAAGTTAAAAAAGCTGACTGTCTTGTGGAAACAAGCTGCACCTAGGCTTTTATGGATAATAACTTATACGATTTGCAAATCATAGACTTAAAAATAAATAAAACAACCAACTGCTTTCTGCAATTCCATGTAGTTCTCCCCTTCATAAATGTGATACTCTCACTACCTAATATGTAATCACTCAAAGAGTTGTGGTTGACGGCTTGGTGTCTGGGTAGAGAGCAGTGACAAGTCATGTTTCTCAGGGGTTCACACTGAGAGGAAAGCTGTTTAATGTCTTTGTTGGTGACATGGACAGTGAGACCAAGTGCACTCTCAGCAAGTCTGTCAACAACACCAAACTGTGTGTGCAGTTCACATGCTGTATGGAAGGGATGCCATTCAGAGGCACCCTGAGAAGCTTGAGAGGTGGGCCTGTGAAAACCTGATTGAGTTTTAACAAGGCAAAGTACAAGGTCCTGCACATGGGTCAAGGCAATCCCCAGCACAAATACAGGCTTAGTGGAGAACAGATTTGAGAGCAGACCTGAGGAGGACTTGGAGATATTGGTCAATGTGAAGCTCAATACGACCTGGCACTGTGTGCATGAAGCCCAGAAAACCAACTGTATTCTGGGCTGCACCAAAAGGGGCATGGCCAGCAGGTTGAGGGAGATGATTCTGCCCCTCTGCTCCCATGAGACCTCACCTGCAGTACTACCTTCAGCTCTGGGGCATCCAACACCAGAGGGATGTGGACCTGCTCAAATGAGTCCAGAGGATGGCCACAAGATAAGAGCACTGGAGCACTTCTCCTATGAAGACAGACTGAAAGAGCTGGGGTTATTCTGCCTGGAGAAAAGAAGGCTCTGAGGAGACCTTAAAGCAGCATTCTGGTACGTAAAGTGGGACTACAAGTAATCTGGAGAGGGACTTTTTACAAGGACATCTAGTGACAGGACAAGGGGTACGGACTTTAAACTGAAAGAGGGTAGATTTAGATTACATATAAGGAAGTTGTTCTTTACTGTGAAGGTCATGAGACATGGGAACAGGTTGTCCAGAGAAGATGCAGACGGCCCTTCCCTGGAAGTGTTCAAGGCCAGATTAGATGGGGCATTGAGCAACCTGGTCTAGTGGAAGGAGTCCCTGCCCATGGCAGGGGAGTTGGAACTAGCTTCCCTTCCAACCCAAACATCAACATAGCACACATCTTCGAAAAATCATTTTAAGAGATTTTGGAACAACTTAGCCCAATAACCCAGACTTTATTAGTTCTATATCACTCTTAAACGCAACTGACATCAAATTTCACCTTTTAGCCCAACTTTCATTGACAGAAGAGAGGTAAAGAGACTTTCTTGTAAACCCTTTTAACTAATCTTCTTAATAACTCCACAGAGTTGTATTACAAATTTCAAAATAAATGGAGGCAGACTATAGTTCACCCATAGGCTGCAACATTATACAATTCCTTTCAATATTCTCTCACTTCTGAAGAGTACCATGAAGACCAGTACCACTTAAGCTAGCATTCTCTTACAATATTTACTTAAAAGAAAGAAGTTGCAGAGATGAGGCGCTATCACTTCTGATAACTATGAAACCTGCAGAAGATACAAATGTTTTCATGGATTCTTACTTTTCAGAGAAAGGCCAAAATCTCTTAAAATTAAAATCCGAACAGAATACAGAACCTAGAAAACTACTAAGGTGAAAAAACATTCATGTTAAGGTTAAAAATTAATCTTTGAGGTAAGAGAAGTCTCTGAAATTCAAAGCTCCATAACTTTGGAGCAGAAAGGGTGCTGGCTGAGGGAGTAAAAGTAAAAACCATGAAAAGACAATAGGAGAACAGACATCTGTAAAACATAGCAAGAGAGATGCAATTTGCAACTACCACCATGATGTAGCTTTCTAGAAGTATTTTATTTATTCAGGAGCTGGTTTTTTTCTTTCAACATTTATACGCTTTTGGCTGCAAACAGTCAGTTGGAAACAAAACTCTCCAAAAGTCAATTCCATGAATATGATTTCAAGAACATAACAGAAAATGGCTGAAAACTAATCAGATGATTTGAAGGAAGGGGAAAATACATTAAAAAGTGAAACAATAAATGGACAGTAAAATGCCTGGGCACAGCAAATCCTGGTTGAATATTTCACCTGTTTGGAATTAAACAAAGTCTGTGACAAAGAACCAATGAGCATTTAAAAAAACTACTTGTGACTTTCAGTTGAGAAGTACCCACAATCTGTCTGCATTAAGCAAATAATTTCGAAATAATATGATTAAATTAATAAATTCAAAGTTTAAACTAGATTTTCCTTTAAAAAAGAAAAACTAAGAAATTGGCCTTTGAAATGAATAGCTATACTTACTACAGACCATTTAAAATGAAACAAATCAAACGAGTGTTTCTTTTAGAAATAGATGTGGATGTTGAAGTTTTGCAAACATAGATCAACTGAAGAGATACAAATGGCTTAAATACATGCAATTAGATACTATTACAGTGAAGAAGTTACATAAATGGACTAAAAAAACCCATACTTATTTCACATTTAAGTGATCTCATGTAAATGAAGCCTTTACTTCAAAGTAAAATAAACCAATAAGGGATTAAAAAGCAAAAGAAAGTTTGCCCCCTTCTAAGTAACAACAGAATAGAGCAGTTTTGACCGTTGTAGAACATACAACTTTGTGGTATCTCTGACATCAAAAACGCATCACTTAGTTTTAGGACTATGGGTCTTGCACTGCATTTGACAATTAGCTAAAAAAGAAAGGGGGTGGGGGGGAACAAAGTCCTCAGACTACAGAAAGACACATTTTATAAGAAACGGTCAAATCTCAAGAAATTACAAACTATATTTCCACTGAGAGCTAGCAGATATTCCTGTTGAATTCAAAAAATTGTAAATTTATACAATTTGTAGTTATTCAGGGCATATACGCATACATCAATTCAGTGCTGTGCCTTGTAGATCTGCCTGACACTATGATAAAAATAAATACATAAATAAATAAATGATCCATTTGTGTTGAGGAAAGTCCTTGAACAATCCCTTTATCACACTTGCAGTGGAGTCACTTGTTACAGAGCACAGAGCAGATTTTCGACAAATTATGTAACTCCTTAGATGGGTTTTTCAGGTTAAACAATCTCCAGATTTCAGAAAGTTGCATTAAAGCTATGCGCTATTCCTTGCTAAAACTCTACAACAGGAACTGTCCCTACAATGAATAACATTTTTTTCAATACTAGCTGCTGTTCATAGGCTCCTCTTCAACTTCTTGCATTTCAAAAATCATCCACCATTGAATACAGCTAGTCCTTATTTAACATGAAATTCATAATAAAAGTTTTGCAGATGTGAAACACCTATTTCTCAATGAGGTATGAAATACTCTTATTAAAAAGGTTATTTTTTTTTACTTCCCAGAAAAGCACCATGTTCACACTAACCTTTTAACTAACAGAAACATGGGTCTAACTCGATTCAAGCGTGATGGAGCATTGTGGTAGGGCAAAAGAACATGTTGATTCTTATACCTCTGGCAGATGGGATCCAGTCAAAATTAGTTTTAGACTAAAAAAAATTTTGCTAGTTCTCAGTAAAAAGAAAAAAAAAAAAAACCCAACAAACAAAAACCAAAAAAACCCAAACCCACACACGAAACAATATGCTATTTTGTATATGCTATCAGAGACCAGACAACAGCAGCTTTCAAAAAGTCAGTAGTGTACATTAAAACCAATTACATAGCCTTACTGTATATAATTTTTAAGCCTGTGAATAAATTAGAAGTTCCTGAAAACAGTAGCTTATAATGGAAGTGCTGACACAATCTTAACTGTAGCAGCAAATGCGCTGCTATTATGAAGTTGTTATGGCAACTAGAATGATCAAGTTGGGAGAGAAAGGGTGCGCATAAGCAAAACTTCAAAAATCTTTGACACTCCCTTCTTCCTCCCTCTTCTAAAATTTGTGGCCACATCCTATCACTCCTTAGCTTTTTACAACAAAAAAATTAACTGCAAAACTTCCCTTTAACACAGGCAACGATGGAGGGGCTCCACATTAGGGTAAAATCTAAGACATTAAATCCAAGGTCATAATCCAGCTGGTGAAGACACATATCAACAGTCTACAAAAATTATGTCAATTGAAAGACTTCAGGTAACCATCTGCTGAGCACATATTCATCAGATATCACCAGTTAATAAACCACAATTATGCAAAACTGTTCAATCTTCAATACAGTTTCATAATCGGTTAAAAAAACTGAATAGTTTAGTAACAGCACCCTGCTTTGACTGAATCAGGCACCACATTCACAAATACCGAACCATTAATTAAAACACGATTAAAATATAATTGAAGCTCATATTTTATGAAACAGCCATTACTTATCTTTCCTAGTACTGTGTTAGACAGAAGCAGAAATCTTTGGGTATTTCCATTTCCAATATTAAAATAATGGGGAAAACACACATCAAGGCAGCCTCATTTTAATCCACATGAATGGACAAAGTATAATTTATAAAACAAATTACTTAAAACCTGTGCCAGCATAATGGTTATTTTTCGCAAAATAAAAATAAAATAAAAATGTGTAATTTAATTACAGGGCTTTTTTTCTAGCAAAATTTCATTGAATATAAATTTCCAACAAAATGTTAATAGAAACAGTCCTAGAAATAATGTTAAATTTTCATTATACATTTTTATTTAAGCATTCTGTCCAAATACACTTACTAGCAATACTTCCACTGGAAAAGTGGAAAACAAATTGTCTTTCCTCACAAAGGATTTCCTATTAAAGCCACTTAGTCTCAAGTCTAAATTTGATTGCCATAACAAAAATCTAGAAAACACAAAAGCCCTCAGATGTTTGACATGATAAGAGTTGTGCTAAGTACTTGACTCATTTCCTAGGTAACAAAAAAATTCTAAGCTATCTCAATTCATTTCTCTTTTGTGTTTGCTGTTCTAAACCAGTTTTCAGACTACCGGAAAGACCCATTTTATGAGAAATGGTCAAATCTCAAGAAATTACAAACTATCCATATTTTCATTGAGAACTAGCAGATATTCCTGTTAAATTAAAAATAATTGTCAGATTCAGGCTGCCCCATTTTTAGGTCAGAAATTACTCAGTATTAGTCATCTGATTGATTTCAAAATTTTAAAACTGAAGACTGTTTTAATTTATATAGTGATTTACGGGCTGGGGGGGTTGTGATTTTGTTTGGGGGTTTGTGCTTTTTTTTTTGTTTGTTTTTTAAGAATCATGCAATGTATTCCATATTGATCACTGAAAATGATTGTTTGCAGATTTCTTTAGCTGAAATATAATCACATATTCCAATGACAAATCTGAATTATTTAATCTGCAATAACAATTATTGATCTGAGGTCACAACAATACACTCATCCCCCAAAAAATAAGGCTGAAGATTACGTAGGAAAATAATTTTGTTCACAAAAGCAAGAACTACTTGCAGGCAACAAAAGCAGCAGCAGTAACAATGACATTTCCTTCAGAACATTAGCTCTTCAGCAATTTTAAAATCCAGATAAATACTCTGCTTTTCTCTGAGAGGCGACCACTGCAGTTATCAACTCACTTGAAATGGGTAATCATGCAGATCTATAAAAGCTGAATGACAACATTCAGAAAAAAGGTAAAAATGGGATTTGTATATGCGTAACTGTTTGTTAATGATAAATGATAACTACTTTGTAAAAATCTCAAACAAGAAAATGCTTAACACTATGGGGTTTGTTTGGTTCTTTGTGTTTGTTTGCTGGGTTTTTTTTTTTTTTCAAATTTATTCACAGTTCTAACATTAGTGGCTACCACACACATTTATAATTTATAAAACATTTCATTGAGATGCGACTTTACTGATCACTCAAGATTTACTAGAAAAATGTTTTTCCCTGATATACTTGACAAATTACTTTCACACAGCAGGGGTAAGTCTTGGCCTTTTAGATATGAAGAATCCATAATTATTAATCATGAATGGACTAATACAGACAGTAGTACACGGTTTAATACTATTTGCAAAGCTATCAGCTTTGATACTGTAAATATCAAATCCCACTAAGACTGCAATGAAATTTCAGTGAGCTTTCACCTTGAATGCTCATGCACTTAAAACGTAAAGCATTTTTAAAGAAAGCTGACTTTTGTTCTCACTTCTTAGGCAACTTTTAGAAAGCTATCTTCTTAAAAACAGGAAGGTGAATGATTCACCCTAGATCTGATTTTGAGGTGCAGAGTTACGATACATTGTTAACCAAAGCTACATAGTAGTTATTTTGAAGTTTGTAGCTGTAACATGTACACCATGCATAATTCCACCCAAAAGCCAGAGGGAACTGAAACAGAAGTCTATCCAAGAAGTAAAGGACTTTTTCATCATTACAAATTAACCTGTTATCAGAAAGCAGTGCAGAAAGCAACAAATCATTGCATAGACTGGGTTGGAAGAGACCTTTATAGATCTTCTAGTCCAATCCCCCTGCCACGGTCAGTGACACCTTTCACCCAACCAGGTTGCTCAAAGCCCCATCCAACGTGTCTGTGAACCTAAGGAAACAAAGCAGATGGATGTACTCCTTACCCCTGGGTTAAAAGCATAAGAACTTCATGCCAACTGATGTTTTTTACAGATACGGAATCCCTTATCACATCATTTTGTGAGTGCAAGATGAAAAGACTGCAAGAATCAACATCACTGTCACATTGTAGATACCCAGTCACAAAACAGACTATAGGACCTACAGTTCATAGCTGTGCACACTTGAACCTTTTGATACTTCAGATATACCAGCAACTTTCACCACTAGAGATATTATCCCCTTTATATATGCAGCTTACATATATATGGCTTATTACTGCTGTAGCTTAACTAAACAAAAGATTTTCAGAACACCATGCTAAAAATCCATTTCCCCTTCTCTGTGTTACATTCAAGGTTAAAAATTTTAACCAGCTTTGTCTTCAGATTTTGAATTCTTAACACCAATCATCTCCTTATCTTCAATTGAAGTTGCACAGAAAGATGTCAGGATTGCCGTCACACCCTGAACTTTAAAGTGCTGGTTGATCCAAGTTGAGACTGAAGAATACTTTTGATACTAATACACAAATAGCTCAGCTTATCCAGTTCTAAAGAGGGGAAAAAAGCGGAGTCTATATAAGTATCTTTATGTGTGTGCTTGCACACATGACTGTATTAAAAAATTCTCTATCTTATGCTTTAGGACTCCTTTTGGGGTTAATGACAGAGTAGATATTCAAGTGCCCTGTTTGGGGATCTGCAAGGGAGAAGCAGACTGGGACTACTGTTTGTTCTTTGTCTCCCAAAAGATTATTTGAGAATAAAAATTGTACACAGATATCTTACAGCTGCACACAGGAAGATTACACCTTGCCAGACTCCAATTACTTGGAAAGACTTCGTAAGAATCAGCACCGTTACGAAATATCTTAATAAATTTAGGACACTTTCAGTTCAGGCTAGGCTACCAACTCCAGATATGCACTGCATGCTTGAGGACAGGAACTGTGATACAGAAATGTTAGTATTATTTCAGAAAGCATGCCTTCTTCCAGTACTTTCAGCGTGGACTTTACATCATACACCCACTGTATCCTTGGCAACTCAACTCCTTATCTAAAGAGACAACATTGACAACTTGGATTTAAAGTTAAAGCCATCATACGCTACTAGGCTTGGATTTGGTCTGGAGCTATTTAGGACGCCAGCTAGGAGCCAAAGATTCCAAAACTTATTTGATGCGATATAAATGCATAACTCTGCTCATCATTATTGACTCTATAAATCAAAAAAAGCTTATCCAGATGCTCTCCATTGTTTTATAATAAGAAAAAAGAAGGCAACTTTGCTCTTTCAATGAAAGAAGACCAGGGCAAATTATGAGAGAGGTTCTTCATAATTACAATAAACCAGTTCAAACCTGTAGAAGTAGCTCCTTATCCCACCATTTTTTTTGGTTTATGTTTCACTCCAGTTCTAAAGTAAATTACACTATTTTCTTTCTCTTATCACTTTATCTCTTCTTCACCTTCAACATACAGAAGGCAAAAACAAACAAAGAAGAAAAAAAAAGAAATTTTATTGTAAAGATTTTCTTGTCCATGAATTAAAAAGAAAAGCTACAGTAAATATGATTCTAATGGGGGAAAAGAGAAGGAAACTATATTCTAAGGAAAAGTTCCAAACATTTCATTATTCTCCCCACAATCAGCACGTTGCCCCTAACAACATCAGTACAGTGAATGAAGATTTTATCCATCATATTCTAGGACAGACTTATGCTACACTAAAGTAGGTTTTCTAATGTATATTATTTCCTACATATTAACCTCAAGAGAGCAGTTAATTAACATTAAGTCAGACTATTTAAATTTCTAAAATTAATTAGAAATGGATTTGTGAGTCAGAAAGCCTTTGTTTCATACAAAGTGCATAATGAGTTTGAACATCATCTTCATACAGTCCTTTGAAAAACATTTTTAAAACATTAAGCTTTCTTTTTGCAGGAAAAAGAAAGAAATAAAAGAAAAAAAGAATAAGATAAAACACTCATGAATGTGGAGGCTTAATTTGCACCTTAAATTATAAATGAAAAACCATAGCACTACAGCCAGGTTCCCCCAGTAAAAGGCTACATGAAGCAAAGCACAATCCACGATTTTTAAAGCAAACCGTCTGGAACGTCTTTTTTGGTAAAAAGCAAGCTATGAATAGACCTTAACCTGACTATAGTTTTTAACCCTATGTATAACATCTACCATGTCAAAACAACTCCGGTCCATTTTATCTAATTACATTCTAAACCATCATTTTTTTCCTGGATTCATTTCTTGATGACAAGCTGTTAAAACACAGAGCACCTATCAAACCTAGTATTATCATCTGCTGCTTTTTTCTTCTAGTAGACACTGCTGTCCATCAGAAGAAATAATTAATGGGTCTATTATGTATGAAAGCGTCATCCTGTCAATTCAGTGACTGGTTTGAATATCTCATACCTGCTATTCATTGATGCCATGCGTGCTCACTGTCCTGAGAGATGACAAAACACTACACCCTTCGGGATTTTTTTTTTCCTCCCTCTGGTCTAAATCAGCATTTCACATCTGTGTCTGACAGAAGCATAAGGATCTGAGCGAGACAGACCTTCATCATTCTTCAGAGAATAACATTGCATGGGTTAAAAGTTAAGACCTGATGTCTACTGATCCTGCATATTTCCTTCAAAAATCTAAAACTTGGAGGCTACCTAAATGTGCAGGGAAATAACTTTTCAGTTTTGGAATAGCTACAGAAAACAGATGGAATTTACTGGATACTAATTCTTCACATGACATTTTTTTTTAAGGGGGGCCGAATACTTGAGTTAACTGGGGTCAGTGCATTTGCCTTTTGTTTGTTTGTTTTTTCCTTTTTTTGGGGGGGTCGGGGCAGGAGGGAAGATAGGAAGTTCACAGATTCTTTTCTGTTACCCGATTAGGGCAGAATAAACACAAATGCTGAATACAGAAGAAATTTGGTATCGGAGATACCTGGAAATAAACTACTAACAACCAATACCACAAGCCGAAGCAGCAGTGAATAACAAGACGCTGTGGAAAAAGAAATCACAAGACGAGAGTGCACAAAGCATTTCAAATAGAAAAAAGCTTCCTATCTTCTGGGTGAGACTCAGTATATTCTGACAGAGCACAGATAAAGCTTCAATCAAGTACCTTCTAGGTAAGTTTTTTTTCCATATTCTGCTTTGTTTTTTCATCATATCTATATATTCTTTAATGTGTGGACAAGAACTCAATGAATTTAGACTTCTTTATAATGATACTGAAGTTTAAATCCTTCTATCACTAATATTTTATGTTCTTAGATGTCCTATACTGTTGAAATAGCAGCTCTCTGTTGATATTAAGGCTATTCAAAGGAAAATCATTAAATGCTTTCTCTCTTGACTTGTACTGAAATACTTCCTAAGACTTAAACCCTTCAAAATGTTTTTAATATATTTCCAGTCATGGCTGTTTAAGAAAAGTATAAAGTAATAAAAAGGCATGCTTCTGTTAATATTACTAAAACACATTTACTGTACTTCATCACCTATTTAATCTGGCAAAGCAAAGAACATTTTGCACCACAGCAGTAAAAGGATATCTTTTATTACAGGATAATGAATTTTTGTTTATATAAAAGGATATTAAATAAAGCTAAAAGTGTTGATTAGTTATTTATGAAAAGTAAACTACAGCACAGTAAGGAAACAGCACCATGTTAATAGACCCTGAAGTACTGTGTACAGAGTTTCAGCAAGATGACTGGACACCAGTGCCCCAGTAAAACTATAAAATATAAGGTGCAGGTCATCTCAGTTATTTCTCTCATTTGGAACATCCACTACATAAGCCACATAGACGTGAGTTCTACATGGAAATAACAGGCAAAACATTTTAGAATGATATTCAAACATCTAATAGGACTTGAAAAATAATATAAAAGTAACTTGAAAAACGCCGTGCTCACACACACTAAATACCCCACAGTCCTCGAAACTGAAAAAGCATAGTAAGGTACAATTTAAAACACCATTTAATAGTATCATATGGATCAATTCTGCATGTAGTATTAACTTTGAAAACCTACATCTTTGCTTTTATTGTCTTTTACTGATTTCACTCCATTTTTTGCTAAGACAATATTTTCTTTTTCCAGCATTGTTTTAAATAGCTTTCCTCTACATCTCTGTCTCCCTTCCCTCATTTTTACTTAGCACATCTTTCTCATTTAATGTATCCAGCAATCCTTTCTTTTTTTTTTTTTTTTCCTTTTCCCTTCTTTTTATGTTCTGCTAATGTACTAAAACAATCTCTCTCTCTCTTGCCTGATGCTTGCTAAGGACAAATTTGCCATTCATAAACACCTCTTTTGAACCCTTCACTTATGAACAACAAAAGGGCTTATGAATTCCCCCAAGTGCCAGCAGGTTAAACTTACTTGCCAAAGACTAACAGAATATCATGAGACTAAAAAAAAAGAAGTTGATACTATGCTGACCCTTGTCTTACATCAAGAGTCAACAACATACTCAAAAAATAATGGGATTCCTACCAGGAAAAATGTGTGAAACAACTTCTACAGGAGAGGGGTGATCTTGTCCATACAACTGCAGAATACTTTTTAAATTTGAAATTCCTCCTACAAGATCCTACTCTTGACTGCCACGACTGGGGGGAAAGGGGGAGGGGGGCAAGACGACACACAACATGTTCCATAGTCTCTAAACTTCCACGCTTAAGTCTTCTGCTTAATACAGGAAAGAATTTTCCATTATTCTAACCCCTTTCCACTTTCCCACTTGCTGTATTTGCTGAGAACTTGATGAGAATTTTTGATAGTGTACCCATCCACTCAGCCATTTTGTTGCTGACAGGTTCCAGCACTCTCTACATCTCCCCAATTTCTTTTTCTTTACTAAGTATCTCCAACTGCTCTCTTCACAAATCCTCAAACACCTCTAAATCTTATTTTCCTCTGCCTCACTTCACATATTATATTGATCCAGTAAGCATTCTTCCTGCCTCCTCACTGCTCCTATAACAACATGCACTGATACTTTTGCCTTTCACCTAACATCTCAGGGGAAAAAAAATAATCATCAGTTAAGTGGGTTCTGTACAATGCAAAACAAAACAATACGGCTCTTAGTTTCAATGGCATCAGTTCAAGATTGCCATAACTTGAACCATCAAAACCTACTGCAATTCAATTAACATCTGTAATAAGCAGCAGAGGAAATATAGCTTTTGTCAGTTAATTTCAGAAGACTGCTTTGTATCTGAGCAATCTAGTTCAGATTTTGAAGGAAAAGAGAGAGGAAAATAAGAATTGTAATTCGAATTTTGATTCTCCAGTTACTGCTCTCAAACTGGCGAAGTTTTCTTACCTTAGATGTTGGGTGTGAGTTTTTTGCTGCCTCTTTTGTAAACGGTATTATTTATCATGGCTTTAAAAAACCCAAAGAAATCCCACTCAAAACAGGTAGCCAACGTGCCCGTTTAAGAAAAATCAGGTTATTATTCAATGAGGGTCTCAAAAGGCCTACTCAAAACTTACCGTTTCAGAAAATTCTAAACTGAGAATTGCAGTGAAAACTTCTCAAGCTGTTTAAAATATGAGAAGCCTAAGAACGAGTGGAAGGCTAGCTTGTAGGAAGGAGAACTGGATATAACTAGTTTTTAAAATACGAAGTTTTTAGAAGACTACTTACAACTATATAGTATTTTTTTCAAAGTAGATTTTTTTTTTCAGATGTTTTCATTAATCTCTTAAGTCATCAAGATAAGTGTTATTTTTAAGTGCATGATTTCTCTCAATTCAAAGAATTCAGACGCAGGTTGCCCACAGAGGTGGTGATGTGCCATCCCTGGAGACATTCAAAGCCAGATGTGGGTCTAGGGTTCTGGGTAACCTGATCAAGTTGAGATGTCCCTGCTCATTGCAGGGGGGTTGGACTAGATGACCTCTGAAGTTCCCTTCCAACCCAAACTATTCTATAATTCTATAATTCTATGTACAGACATTAATGAACAGCGCATTATGAAGTTCCAAAATCTAAACTTCTGCACAACCAGAATAAATACATCACAGAATGTCTTCCAAAATGTGTAATTATGTAAATTCATTTCACCTGAAAGCAGTGAGTCAATATTATTATCCACCTTTACCATAATCAGTTGTTCAAGAATCACTAGGCATCTGAGAAGCATATCTTTTCATTTCCTCTCTGTATTAAGTGCATGAAATGAGTAAACTGCATCACAAAATAACTACAATAAATTGCCGAAACAGAGTACATCTGCTCAGCAAAACGGCACAAACAGTACATACAAATGGGACCACTTCCCAACTAATTCAGCAGGTAACAAACATTAAGTGGCATAGCATGGCTTAATAAGCCTTTTAGAAATCATGCAAGTGAAACACAGACCAGAAGTCCAACTGCCTCTTTGGGTGGTTATAGCTAAAAGAAATCAACAAGTAGCAGCACATAACTTGCAAGTATACATATTCCTAAACTGCTGACCTATCTTTTTGCATTCACTTACACATCTGCTCAAGACTATCATGCACACAGGTAAAACATGAGGTACTTCTAAACTTCTACCTTTTTGTTAAGAGATAGAATATACATAACCTAGTAGAGAAAGCGAGGAGTGCAATCCACAATTTCTGCTCCTATAGTTAAATCACTGCCTAATATGTCCATTTCACCTTGAATTAGATGAACACAAAATTCACCACAGCCATCTGCATCTCACTCAAGTCCTTTCATTAAACAATCCGCCACTTCCAAAAGTTACTGTAGCAAGAAAAAAAGGCTCTAAAACACCTCAGGACTATTTGCACTGTAAATACATACAGATAATATTATGCAGTATTACCAACCACACTTAAAGAAGTATATTCCAGAAATCCAAACTGACCAACATTAGTTACATCCATAGCCTTTGTCATGAAATAAACAGGCAGAGACAGGTCAGGCAAAACCAGTTTACAGCTACAGGAGAGAATGCAGAGTGACAGACACTCTGCCCTCTAGCATATGAACTCCGGCTTAAACAAAAGCACAACGGCTTATATATGTTTACAGCAGATATAAACTGCTTTGTGAAGGGGCCTGATATGCCAAAGCAGCATCTGCACAGAAGAAAGCTTTGTTACAGCAGATATAACTGTGTGCCCCTGGTAACTCTAAACCTGCTGCCTTGCAGCCTTGACTTGTAGATGTTCAGGCCACCCCTCCCTTTCGCTTGCGAGGCTGCTGGTCCTTAACAAACTTTTAGGTCCAACAAGGCCTGCCTCCACACTTTAAATCTTAATTAACCAAATCATGTATCACCCTTTCCATTCTTTTTTTCCAGGACTGATGTTAAGCTCATGGGCCTATATTTATCTAACTAACTCCATGCGACAGCATTTTTTTCAGTATTCAAGACAGACATCCTTTGTCTTCTTCAATGTTCCTGCAATTATGAGACATTAAAAAATACCCATTTATATAGTCTGCCCCACTGAGTGGTACTGACGCTGTACAAGGAATTCAACTTGGTACCCTGCTATTATATACTTATATATCAAACAGCAATGAAGTCAGCAATCTTGCTGAAAATACTAAAAATACAGAAAAGTGAATCCTTTACAGGACCTCAATCCCTTTGACACCATCTCAGATTTTACATATTAATTTATCAATTTTAAAGATTACAAACTGCGAAGAAAGAAGCACATTACTTGGTAAAGGTCACACTACAATTGAATCAGAGGTTCCATGTAATCTCAAATGCTGCACAACAGTACCCAGTAGTTTAAATCTAGAGTAGCCAGAGAACTAGGCGCATACACAGGGACACTTCCTCAGAAATATTCTGCCAGCCTCTAGCTATTTGTAGTTCAGGGATTTCTTGAGCCAGAGATGGTGTCTTATTTATAAGATAACCTTCAAAGGATGTTTCCAGTTGTTTTTTGAACCTGCACAAAATCTAAACTTCCACAAGATCCTGCAACAAACTTCCATTTTGAGTTACATCAAAAAAAACACCTTAATTTGAATTTGCTGCCAGACAGCTTCATTCAATGCTCCCTATTTCTTGTGCCAAAAGAGACAATACTAATTTCATATTCGCCATATCCATCCTTCCATGATTTTAGACAGCTACAGCATATTCTCACTCATCTCAGTCTTTGAGACCAAAGACCTCTACTCTACTTTACTCATACCATCCTTAACAATGCCTCATACGTAAATTCTTCAATACTGTTAGTCATCCTGCTGCACTTTGATGTACCTTTTCAGTACTTCTGTTTCCTTGTGGAGCCCCTGGTGTCCAAATAAGATTTACACGATATGTCTATGTCACTGGTTTATACAGTGACACCATGACGTGTTTTCCAATTTGTTCTTTGTTCTTTTCCTAATTTCTAGGGTTTGTTTGCTTTTGACTAATGAATAGCAACAATCACCTCAGATGCCTTTAAATTTGATTAAAAAAATGTTTACACACACACACATACTTCACTTACTCTTCATCCGCACTGAGTTTAATCTATCGTTTGTGTGCTTTTTCTGCAACTCTCTGCAGTCCTCAGACTATACAGAATTAGGGGGAAATCAAAATGCATACTTTAAAGAGTGAAGGTAACAGCACATCAGATCAATCCAACAGCCCAATGGGACAATCTTTCAAGAGCTCTGGGGAATTCTCTGACACTGAAATAAATTAAACCAAGACTGACAATATCTTTTGACAGTCATCATACTATGAGCTGGGCCCTAATCCAACCAATAACTAGTTCATAACTTACTTTGCTATGACTGCTCAAGTTACCTAGAAAAGTTCACCCAATCACACAGTTTATTTGGCTTTGTAATCTATGAATTTTATTGGCTATTCTGGGGATAGCCTTCCATATACAACTACTAGAAAGAAAACCTGGTCCACTGTTCTTCAAGCAGGGGATCTGAGTTAGGGAAAGAAACAACAGCAAGTTTCACTTCCTCAAATTTGTCCCACGTCTCACTGAAACAGATTTATCGTATTTGCTGTTTCACACATTTTGCAAGCTAAAAAGTGAAGGAACTGCAATACAAAGATGTTTTTTGGTAGTATTTTACATCTGTAACATCTGAAAGCAAATAACGGCAAATATTGTGGCACCCAACTATTAGAATTCGATCCATTATTAAGTGTTGCAAGAACACGAGGAAATAGAACCACTCCTAAGTTTAGCACTGACAAGCTGTCAGAATGCATACAGAAAGAGACTCTAGAAAAAAATCATTTTCTTAAACAGTTATTTATACATTCTACTTAACAGCTTGTTCAAAAATTCTTTTACCTATTCTAATGTGAATTCAATAAATCATCCCTAATGTCAGTATGGGGATATCATCTTTCCTGATATCATAGGTGTATACTATCCCTGTCACCAATATACCTTGTCCATGTTATAATCTCCCTGGATTTATCTACTGTACTTCCCTTTCATTATTAAATGAATTCTAGTCACATGAAATTACATTGCCAGTGTAATTGTTCAATGCATCAACTTTCAAAAATGCATTACAGCAGCTTTTTATCATAAAGTATTGCTTGCTCAGTGAGTTATTTTTGTAACAGAGCAAACTTCACTAGTCTTTCTTGAATGAAATAATTTTGATTTACAACCAGTCAGGGAGATTTAGAAAAAAAAAAAGAAAAAACACAATGGAAACAAAAACAACAAAACCAAACATTGTCTATGGCATCTGTCATCACCATAAAGCATTTGCAATTGTGAGGTAAAAATAATTACACATATCTGCAGCCTTTTTAAATTAAAAAATGACCTCTTTCATTTTTATTTATGCTAAAATTTAGACCATAAATACTCTTTCCCTCTATTAAGCAAGTTTATTAACATAGGTCTTTGATCCACACTCCAATTCTGCTTCTCAAGAGGGTTCCACTGTCCACTCTCTCAGTTTCCTACAATCACTGTAGCAGCAGAAAATGTAGTATGTTACAATACTTTGAAAGTAGAAAGGTTTGCAAAACGATAACCCTTAAGAACTATTACAGGACTCCACTATTAATAAATAACAGCCATAAAAAAAAAAAAAAGATTAACAGACACAGAAAAACTATTTGAAGTACAGGCACCTAACACAAATAATCACATAGGGGATTTTTGTTGTTTTGTTGCTTGGTTTTGGTGTTGGCTTTTTCTTTTTTTTTTTGGTTGGGTTTTTTTTAAAACACAAAGATAACACGACCAAATCAAACACTTCGGAGACTTTAAAATGCTTTGTGTCTAGTTAAATGTTACTTTACCCAGAGATATTTATAAAGACCAATTTTCTTTGACAAGCTGAAGTGTGCTTGAAAGTTACTGGTATGAGATTTGATGCTTTCAGATTACAGTTCTACAAGTTAATTTAGTCATCTCATACTTGTAGGCAATTTTGCTCTAAGTGACTAGATCACACTTCGCAAAGATTTCTACTCCACCTTCCTTCTCTCCCTCCTCCTATTTTTTTATATTCAAATAAAACTTGGAGAAATAAAGTTGTGTGATAGAAAGAGGATATATAAAAACAAGAGTAAGCAACACTTACTGAGGCATTATGAAATGAACAACAGAGAAAAACGTAAAAGAAGGGCAGACAGAATCACATGGAGTTGGCAGAATAGAAAATTCAAAGCAAGAGAGACTGAGGTTTCTTATTTGCATTAGAAAATTTACTTGCTGTCGGTATTCTAACTGCCATCATATATTAAGATAAATCAGAATTAGGCATCTGGATTTAATCCAATACACATGCATGATACCACCAAAAAAAGGAGCTCTTGCTTCTTCCCTTACTACTACGAATACCAGTCCTAGTGTTTCCCTGATTACCCAAGATCTTTCCCTTCTCACCAGCTGTTCAATTTCACATTCCTGCCAACTCTTTTGCACCATTCATGCAGTCAAATCAGGCAACTAAACCATATCTGGTGATAGGCCAAATCCATATTGTCACAGAAGTGCCTTTCAAACATACTTCATCAGGAGAGGCAAAATGATCTTATTTTATTACCAAGAGCAGAAGTAAAATATAAAGCATCTTCAAATACATTACATTTTTATTGATAAGACCTCCACAGCTACATAAGAAACATAACAACAAAGCCAAACACTCCATGGAAGCAAGAGAAGCAGAGACATTCAAGAAACAAAAATGTAAGACATGGACTAGGTTCCTTCTCAGAATGTACAAAAGGAAGAGAAAATCTAGAATAAATTATAGCTGCTTTCATCAGAATTCATGTTTTAGTAATGACTGACAAGGTGACTAAAGCAATTACTAATTACACATAAAATTACTTAAGAGATGAAAACATTATCAAATGAAGCCAACTGACAATGATTGGTAACAGCTACAGATTTCTTTCTCTGGTGTTTAATGTGTGGGAGCAAGGGGAAGCCAATACAACTCTGTATTTTGCAGATGAAACAAGCAGTATTAACCAGCCCTTTTTTGAGCAAATTAAAGTATTTTGTTACTTGGGGTAAAAGTCAGTTTTTGGACTTACACAGAAGTAATTTTCTGCATCTCAAGTGATAAGTGACACAGTAAGATGAAAAGGAGCATGCAAACACCTTCCATATTCACTGTTGTGCCAGTGATTAAACTGATCACCAACTGATTGCCAACTGATCAAACACAGATTAAACAAAATGACTAGCAAGTGCAGAGCAGAATTCCTTGTCAGTTTTTGTCCTAGGGGTAATGTAGACCTGAAAGGGCTCCTGAAAGGTGCAGCAAATCTATTGTTGTTTTTCTTAAAAACAAACAAACAAACCCCCACAAACCAAACAAAAACAAACACAGACACACACATAGAAAAGGAAAGTACGCTTTTCAAGATAAGAAGGTAAAGTGTACAAAAATTGACCATGTACAAGACACAAAAAATGAGAGAGAATGAATGTTCCAGGCCTTAAGAAAGACTTCAGAACAATTAACCAGCACGTACTACCTGCTTCCTGCGTATAACAGGAGGTGACAAGGAGCAGGATTTGTTGATTTTTCAGGAGACAGATCAAGTTAGTAGTCTCTGAAGTAATGTGTAGAGACCTGTGACATTTGGCAATGCTGAAAGTCACGGACTGTAAGTACCGTCGCAAAGGATCCTATTCGCATTTTGGATTTTTTTCCCCAGATTTGATGGATGACTTATTGCCCCAAAATGAAGCACAGTATTATGTGGCAAACATGGATAATGCATAAAGGACAACAATAATAATGCCTTTAGACTGACCTAATTGCTCTTGTACACCCCTGGGCCCACAGACACATTGTGACAAAGCCCTGCGCAGACAGCAATATAGTGAAGTGAAACGTAGCAACTGGCTTTCAGCACAAGTCTATCTTTCTGTGGGTCAGACATGGTAGCAATATGCATTAAGAAACACATCTACATGAGAAATTCAAAATATTTTTTTGAATGTTATTTGCCTCTGAAAGTTGTTTGTCTCTTCAGTTAAACATAACTTCCATCTTGATAGTTATTTCTGTGTCAAGAAGTGCGTTAGCCCAAAGTAAATCTTAGGTTAGAAAAGCCAATCAACATTTGTCATCTGTCATGCAGAACTCTGTCTTCTAACAAGCTCAGAAACATAAAGTACACCTACAGGGGGAAAAAACCCAAACAACTCTGGCATGACTCCATCAGCAAAGAAGCCAGGGCTAAACTGCTGCTTTCCATAATAACCACTCTGGCAAACTTCCTTGAGCATCAGAAAGGTGATGATAAAGACTGAAAACAGGGTCGCTTTCCCTGAAAAAGTACAAATCATACAGACTCTCTCTGGGACTATTACTCTTGCAATCATAGTACTTCATTTACTCAGAAAACTTTAACCCAGTTTACCTCCTATTAACACTGAACTGGCAATTTAAAATACTTAGCTTTCCAAGGCCTTCATTCTGCAAGTATTTTCCTGGCATAAAGTTAACCAAGTGTCTTGAATGAAAATTTCTCTGCTATAAATAACTGTAATTGTGGCCTCTAACCTTTAGGGCACAAAAATCAATAGAACAATATCATCCTATTAAAGCTCTCCAATCTTGGAATTAGTTCTTCCACCTTGCCCCCTTTGGAGCTAGCTGATACACACTTTTCAGTGGCACATTTTTTTGCATGTGGATGCACATGCACATATTCAAGAAAAAAATACCACATTATCACAGACTGTTTTTAATCAAGAGCTTATAGAGAATGATCACTCACAATCCAAATTATCTGCAGCAGATTCAGAAATACCACGCTTTATAAACTGAGATGATGAGTGCGTACTGTCAAAGGAAGGTCATCTGATTCATATTCCAGAAAAGGTTGAAAATGAGTCAGAACCAGAGAAAACATAATTCCACTCCACTCGCACCTTATTCTGTCCCTCAAGCATACTTTTTTTTATTAACAGAATTTCTAGTTCACAATTTTACACATGCAGAGGGTTTGGTTTACAAGAAAGAACAACAGGATGGAAGAGTTCCCTTGAGGCTGGAACAGACAGTTAATACAACTCCTTTTTTGAAACAAAGACTTTGGCAAGGTTCAATATGCCTTTGACATTCTTCAAGAAAATTACCCAAATCTAGACAAAAAATAAGTCCTCTGGGAAAGAAACAAATCCCTTAAGTGCTCAGAAGCACAATCTTCCTATACAATAGCCAGAAATCCCAAAGATGACACTCCCAGGACAGCTGAGAGTAAACAATAGCAAAGAGAACACAAAACATACGAGAAGCCAACATGTGATTTGGACAGGTACAAAAATATAGGGATGGGGAAGGATCAAAAGAAAGCATAGATTGGAAGTTGGATGCAGGGACTGGGAACTCTTCAGCAACAGTATGAGATCACAGAAAGAACAATGGCAAACTGAACAGGTGTGACTCAGAAAGCATTAAAAGAAGGACTAGGAGAGCCCAAGCCATCAGTAGCAAACATAAGAAGGAATTTCAGTACAAAAAATGGAATAAGAATAAAGAGGAGCTGCAACTGAGTTTAAGGAGGAAATAGGCACTCTTTGTCCTTTAGAGCACTGCCTGCATCACAGCCCTTTTCTCACTCCAAACCCAACATTTAGAAATAGCACTGCTCCCTGCAAACAAATTTCTTGGGAATCTTGCTAAAAGAATAGCAGTAGCTTCTGTTGGTCTCTTCTGATGGTACAGTCTGGTTACAAAACTGCTTTGGAGCCTTCACCAATGAACAAGGAAATGATGTTCCTATCACAGTTATTTTGTCTCTAAACTGGTATCAGGAATACATCAATCTTTATGAGAAAAAAAACAGTAAATGAAGTCTGGCTTCTGCAATTAAACCAATCTCCTACATCTGCTTCTCCTATCATTCTTACCATAAACAAAATATTCTGGTTTTATGGAATTTTAAAAAATTTCTATTTTTATTGTTTCTTTCTTTAACATAGGCTGCTGAGAGATGGCACAAAAATATTAGAATTAAAACCAAACGCAGTTCCTCCATATCAATCAACATCTTTAAATATTAACTTAGAAGTAATACCTACTAATGCCATTACTGAAAAAGAACCAATAATTTACAAGCAAGCAGAAGAAAGCCCCTGCTCTATAAAGCTTACAGCCTAACTCAGATGGTTTAACAAGAGCTCAGGACACTGCTCTAAAAAGTTGAGTCTAATTCAGGTAATTTAACAGTGGTTCAGAATCAGAAATGCTAAAAAGAATCTGAGAGAAAAGATTAAAATCAATCAAACTGAAACAAGGAAAATCACAAAGTTCATGGAATTAAAAGGAAAATTTGCAGGAAGGGCAAATGGCAGAAAGTAAGTAAAGAGAAGTAAAAACAGAAGAAAGTGAACAGGAATGTAGTGGGAATAACATACTAAATTTTGCAAGTGAAAACAGGAATACTAAACCTATTGTCTGAGCACAGGAGTCAGAGTAATTTGGCTTTGATTAGGGGATTTCACTGGCAGGAAAATCAGAGATGATGATGTGGCAGAACCATGTTGACCAACATAAGGCCTAGTCAGAGCTGGTTTTAGGGGTATTATAAAAACCAAAGGACATGATTAAACAAAAGAAACAGTGAATCAAGTGAGTAGCCAATTTTTATCTAGCTCTCAAGCCTACAAACTCAACTAGTGGATATTACAACAGCAAGACAGGAATAAAGACAAATTGTTCCACATTCAAACTCACTGATTTGAGATTTCATAACCAAAAAAATAAACACATTTCAGCAGAAATACTGTAAATATATTAGCAGCAAAGGATGAAGACCCAAAATTACAGAAGGACATTGGTCAGAAAACTTTTTAAATGCAGAAATCTGTAACTTGAAAAAATTAGTGAAATCAAGGTGTGAAAAACTAAGGGAATGAGAGAAAGCATACCACAGTTACTTCAATGGGAGCAAAATTTAACCCTTTTAGTCTATGAATCTTACTCTATTCAGTCCTAATTCTGGCTAAATTCTCCAGTAAAGCATATAAACCTCTGAAACACTGAAAACTTTAAGATTTTTCTTTTATTACTTACCATTAGTTTTGCAGTGCTATCACTGATACACATGGCCACATAGTTCTAAGATAACAGCATTTAAATGGATTCAAATCATAGATAACAATATACCTCAATCATAGTTTTGATTACATTTTAGATAAAACTTAGGAGGAAAAAAGGCACAAATATGAAAGCACGTATAATAAGCACAGATTACCTATTACGGGAAAATACATTTACCAAGAAAATGTAATTAATACTTAAAATATTGCACTTCCTATTTTTAGTCCGGAAAATAAAGGAAAAGACAGCTTGCCTGATTAGAACAAAAAAGATGAATTTCTGTAACGCTATGAAAAGTTCAGGAGGAAGCACTGAACAGATGGAGAACCAGCTTCCATTGATGCCAAGTCCTGTGATTTTACTGCAAATCTTTAACGTGGATGGCTTTTTACTGTTTGTTTGGAAAAGTTATTTTGGTTAGGGAGGAGAAGGGGAAAGGTTACATTTTTATTCATTTCAGATACCTGCAGGTATATAAACTATATATATAGTATCTCTCAGGTCTATCAACAAGTCCAAAGCTACAGACTGCCCAGGAAATAACTGGCACAACTAAAACCTCTGCAACTGGAAATGAGACCATTCGGATAAAGAGCCTCCATGGATGGAAAATCATATCTACTACATGACCATAAAGAAGGAAAGTTCTGATGTCCTAGTACAGGTCTAGGAGAAGCAGGAGAGGAGAACATGTCAGGAAAGCTCACAGAATGTTTATGGAATGAGGTAGCAAAAAAAGGAGAACATGAGGAAAGATGCATGTAAAGGACACAGCCTTAACTGCTTATTTCAGGAGCACATATGCTAGGAATGTTCAAGTGACCTATTATCTCAAAGCTTATGTTACCTGATGAACAACAAAGACATGAAGTTTTGCATCTGTTGAATTTCTGACCAAATAAGATACACTAGTTGAAAACACATCCAATCCACACATAGTAATAAAGACACGCAAAGGAGAATTAAAAATTACTTCTCAGTTGCACAGAGTAAGAATGTATTCAGAGTTGATAACCAACAATTCTTCATTAGTCTAGATATCTCAGTGGTTCAAAAAACAGAGATGCAAAAACAGAGTTCTGTTAAGACCTATGGTCATAAATAATTTCACAGAACAGACATACAAAATGAAAAGTGAAAGACTGGTAAATGAGGATCCTTGATATATACAGTAATCCGAATTGACAGTAAGTTAGGCAGTTCTGTAAAGGAAAAAGATTTTCAGCTATTCTCTAGAACTCTAAAACTGAAAGGATTGTTTTTTAGCACCCAAACTGCACCCTGCCATTGCAATTCTTTTTCTTTGAACAGAATTAGCGTCAGAAATAAGAAAACTCATTCAGTCGTTACTCTTTCCCCCAAAAATCTCTGTCAGTATATATAAAGATAGAAAATTTGAAGGAACACCTGTTTTTAACACAAGCCTTGCTCCACTAGTTTATCTAGTTTATTCAGCTTTTCCAAGACAGACAATAGTCTTCTGTACACTGTTAATTCTCATGTATATATCACCTATGAAGATGACAAAAATGCAGCAATATACTGCAAAAGATGCATCAAATTTAAGCAGAGGCTCCAAAGCAAGAGGTTAAAAAAGCAAAACAGAGTTTTAGGGAACAGAAAGTAATCCTGTATTTACCATTCATTACTATTATGCTAAAGTGATTTTTCGTTTGATTTTTGTTGCACACTCCCTATTGTACTTGAGTTCCATGTACCTACAGAAATTATACAAATTCTTACAATGCCAAAACTATTCTGCCAGTTTTGTCTGAACTACACAGCAGTTCTTTCTTACCCTTTAAGGCCATCAGAATTATTTAGCCATAGCCAAAAGATTAAATAGGGGGGGGGGGAAGTCCAAAATTATATTTTTTTCATCTTGATAATCATCACATCCTGCAACTAAGCACACTGCTACAGAGGCACATATGTTGGCAGCCTTTGGCTGCCAGTGTTTAAAGGAAAGTGATCCAGTCCCTGCATACATTTTGATCAGCTCTATAAAGAGATTTTAAAAGCATATTTTTGAACCTAAAGCATCTATTCACAGCCAAAAACCTAACAAAGAACTGAAATCTATTTTGGGATATTTAACCCTCAGCAGTCAAAAAATGAGGACAGCTCTTCAAACATGGCAAGATCCTTCTAGCAAAGTAAGGTTATCCTATCACTTCCACTTCTCTTGCTCTTTACGCTTCAACAGCATTTTCACTAAATTGATTCAAGACATATTCCCCGAAGGCTTCACAATGGACTTGTAGTTTACATCAGCTAGACACAAAAAGCAATACAGAAAAGTTTGCTTTGTTATATTCAAGGTTAATTACAGGAAAAAAAATAGAAAGTGGCAAAAAGGAAATAGACTAACAAAAGTTATCACACTGCTTTATACACAAATATAATAAGCCCTAGCAAAGAAGCTCTGTCAGGCCAGTGACATCAGCAGTTATCAAAGCCACTTGACAGTTGTTACTTAAGACTATTTTCAGTCACTTTTTAACTATTCAGTCTGAAATCTTCCATGCCAATTGTCTGCTTCAGGTAGTGTTTTTCTCACCCTCACTTCACCACCACCTTTAAAAAAAATGGTCAGCAATGGCTGGAACATTTTTCTACCACAAAAGGACCAGAGAACAAAGGCCTTGAAACACTGTAACCACTTTCCCGCCCTGAATCAGTAACCTGAAATCAGGCTGTACAATGTTTTTGTACCAGAAAGGTACACTTTGCCCATTTTGTGAAAAATCTGTCTCAATTTAGCCAAGCTACACACTTCTAGAAATCTGAGTTTGTATGTAATTTTTTGGAAAGATCTGTTGGAGCTTAACAACCAATCACCAAACAGTCCATCCTCAGTGATCTTTGTGTCATCTCCACGGGCAAAGGAATCAAAGTAAGTCTCCTCTAACATCTGGTTATGAGTGAAGAGCCAGATTTTCACTGTAAGAGAAGTCTACATTTAAGAAGCATTAGGAACAACACTGAACAAAGTGTCACATGCATATTTTTTCAACCTCAACTATGCCGATACCCATACAACAGTTAAAAACAAGTGGCCTGTCACTTCACATTGTTGGGTAACTGAGTAGGATTTAATGTACACCAACAGAGTGTATGGAGCGAAGATGGAGGAAACAGCTTGTAGTAGAGATTAGAAATTGAAGCTTGAAAGAGTAAACATGGATGGACTAGACAAGGCAAAAAAACTAAGAGGAATGTAAGAAAATGTGATAGTTGATGAGAGAAAAATTAGGCCAAATGAGCAATCCCAGGCAGAACAACTCAGAACTGGAGATCACTGGGACCAGACAGTGCTAGGGAAAATATATGTGATAGAGCTGGATTTTAGTGAATGTATGTGGAAGGGAAACGGCTCAAAAGAAAAGTCTGAGAAAAGAGCCACCACCAGTAATCAAAAAACAGACAAGAAGAAAAATCAACAGAAGCAAGGGTGAGCGAAAAGAAGTAGCAGGCAAGCAAGGGCTGACAACAGAGAGATGAAGTGCAGTCTAAGGCAGTCTGGGACTAGTCAGGACTAAATATTTGATTGAAAAGACAGAATCAGTGCTGCACTAGAGACTGGCTTGAGGCAGGGACAAGTTGGAAGCCTAGGCAAAAAAAAAAAAAAAAACAAAAAAAAAAAACCAACCAACAAAAAAAATG